>JAOXJP010226441.1:0-11490 GCA_025762735.1 Platanus orientalis | reverse complement strand
ACACAGTGGAGACATGTTTTGTCTCCACTGTGTAGTCCCCCTTCAAGAGGTAGTCATGAAGTATGCATTTCACATCATAGCAGTATGTAAACTATATGAAAATTAAGAACTTGAATTAAACCTAGAAAACTAACGGAAAAGGGTTTAAGGTTACTTTTTCCAAGGGTTGGGGCTAAGGTTCATGTCTTAGGGATTTTCCTTTTTTTTATTCTTTTATTTCTCTTTCTTTCCTTTTGATTTTTACTAGGAAAATTCCTCTCTTATTAGCATGAAATTGAGGCTATTTATAGGGGTTGGGGTGTGGTTGAAGGGTTAGGATGCATTCTCAAGTTTTGGGAGATCAAGAGCCAAGATTAGAACGTGTGGAGGCCAAGGCACCCCTCCCATTGGTTGAGAGCAACTAACGACTGAGATTAGAAGATGAATGGATAAGTAAGTGATAAAGGACTGAGATTAGAGTTAGGGTTTTCCAAAATGAGTGGTTAGAACAAAGTTTGGGGGTTATGGAAATCAATGGTGAGAGATGAAACTTGACTTATCATCTATCACCTTTGATTGGTAGAGAGCAATCAAGGGATGAGATTGCTTAACTAAATGTGAGGTTAGATATGGATTATATGAAATATTGAAATTCACATAATTGATCTTAGAGAGGGTATATAGGGGTGTACAAGGTTTAGAGAAATCAATGGTGAGAGATGAAACTTGGGTGGTCATCTATCACCTATGATTGGTTGAAAGCAATCAAAGGATGAGATGGTTTGTGCTAAATGAGGGGTTAGATGTGAATTAAATGAATTATTGAAATTCATATAATTTATCTTAGAGGGGGTACATGGGGTGCACAAGAGAGATCCTTATCTAAGGGCTAGGGATTAAAGCTTTAGGTATGAATGCATTAATGAGCCAAAGTCAAAAGTCTTTGCCTCATTAATGTCTAATGACAAAAATTTAGGGGTGTCAGCACCTAAATTTTGACTTGGGTCATGTAATGGAATGAAAGAAGATCAAAGCATCACTTAGATGTCACAACCCTAGGCAACCCTGGTTTAGAGAGAGCAAATTGGACTCTAGGAGGTTAGGCATCTCTTGTGAAGTCTTCCTCGGATATTTTGGTCACAAAAAGCATCATCCATATCATACCATGTGTAGTGAGATCAGTGGAACAATGTTAGCTCTTTATGTTTTGTCAATTTCATTCCTAGTCTTTATGTATAAGAATTTTCTTTTAATTGTAATATCGTCTAAGTCCAGGAGTGTCTATGAAGCTCATTTCCAAGTGAAGAAGTCCTCATACACATCCAGTCCTAAGGGCGAAGCTTGTCATCTCAAGGAAGCCATGCAATGTGCCTACCAAGTTTTTCAAAGAAGTTTTTGTAGGTGTTTGGCCCAAATCCCAAGTTTCCATGCCCTTGGGATCCCAGAACCATAGGTCCCTTGGTCACTCACCAAATTAGTGGCCCATGACCATAGGAGTGAAGGCTCTATAGTGGCACACACTCTATAAAACCATAGAAAGGCTTAAGAAGCTAAAAACTAAAACCGCAAACATTCATGGGCGTCCCAGGGGGCATACTTGGGGTGCCTGAGTGGTCACATGGGTGCCCCTTGTATTTTTTACCTCAAGCGCCCACCAAGGAGTACCTCAAGCACCTACGAGGACTGAGGGGCACCCACAAAGAGGTACTTGGGGCACTCCAAGCTGGTGAGGGGCGCTTGGGTAGCAGCCAACGGTCTAAAATAGAGTCGTTGCCCACTTTTCCCCCTGTCTTTGGTTCCTATTCTTTGGCTATAAAACCCCAACTATTGGGAGACTTGAGGGAGAACTTCTACACATTTTATTGAGTGTCAAGAACAATCTTTAAGCTCTCTTGCTTCTAAAATCTTCACTCATTGAGAAAAATCTCATTTTGAGCAAAATAGGAAAACCTTGTAAGAAGTTGGTGTGTGAGTCTAGGTGATTCAGTGAGTGTACATCCCCTCCCCTAGACAAAAGTTAAAGGCTCTTGTCCCCACAAGATTTCCCTAGAAGTGCTTGTCTTCAAAAGAACAAGAACAAGCCTTCACAACTGATGCTACCAATTAAGTTATACTTGCCTAGAAGAGGCCAAGCACCTTGCTACCTTCCATCATCATCACTTTCACTTGTGGACGTCCGTCAGAGACACCAGACGTGGAGCACTCGCCAGAGACACCGAGTGTGTTGCATCTCTTCCATCAGAGACATTGGCAGAAACACATGCTCACCAAGCATGATTAGTAAGTTTGGTTGATTTCCTTATAATAGTTGTTAGAACTATTAATAAAAATTAACACACCCCCTTAGTGGGATTTAAGAGTGGACATAGGCCATCATGCCGAACTACTATAAAGATTGTCTTGTAGTTTGTTTATTAAGCCTTCATGTTTTCATCTCTCACTTGCATACAATCACTTGCTGCTCACATTGCATGATCAATTTGCCTTAGTCTTGAACTTGTTGAATCCAATTAGTTTTGCAAATTGCTCTTCCATATTTGAATTGATATTGTGACATTGAGTTTAAAAAGAATACTAAAAATTGATAATATACTATTCACCCCCCTCTAGGATAATTGACTTAGAATTATAATCAATCTAAATATATCATTTCTAGTCAAACCCTAAGTATCCAAGAAGCATTGGTAGTACTATGAGGATCCACATTTAAGACCCCAAATACATTGCCTTCAATTTCTCCAACCTCCGTAAGCCTTTCTACAGTGAAGCATCACAAACAAGAAAAATTATCATTTTACCCTTTGGCCTTCAAAAGCCAAAAATTGATATCTTCACACATTGTTTACAAATTCTTTAGCCTCCATAAGTCTTCCCATGGTGAAGCATCATAGGAGAAGAGTTTTCATTTTTACCCCTTTTGTCCTCAGATACAGAAAAATTACTATTTTGTCCTTTGCCTTTAAAATTTACCCTTATACCCTTAAAAGACCCCTTAAGCTTCTCCTATTACCTGAATTATGTCGTGTCAAGTCCTGCACACTTCAATCTCCACCACCTTTGAGGAATTTATCATACGACAAATATTTTCTAAAACTGACAACAACTAATTTCTTAACCTCTAAAAATCCCTAGTCGAAAGATGACGCTTAAAAGGCTCCCAAAGATTCATCTGGTGTCAGAATTTAGAGAGGTCAATGGTCATCTTTCAGTCTTGGTCTTATCTCTAATCAGTTATTTCTTAGAAAAAAGGATATCCAAAGTCTCGAACCCCTGTGAAATCTCAAATCTTCCCTAGGGGGTGAAAAGTCAGTTCTGGTTGCATTTCGCTTGAAAACGTTCCTTGAACGTTCAAATATTAACTAATCAGTGCCCATCTCTCTAGATTGACGAAGCCTTCACTAAACCCCCTAATGGAAAAAAGCATTTGAAGAATCAATATGCCCAGATTCCCCCAATTACTTCAAAATGAGCTACACAATTGGGCTAAGTGTTATGTACTCGACTAAACCCCGAGAATTCATCAAAACTTCAAAATTCAGTCTGTCAATGGCTATTTCTTGGCAACTCTAAAACCTTCAAAATCCCATCTCCCCCAATTTCCTTGGCAATTTCTTCAAGCCTACTCACCACATTTTGTCCAAATTAGGTTAACGCACCTTTTGTTTGTATTTAATGCGCAGAAAGCCTCTGAGAACTCTCCCAGACTTAGAATCCTGCTAGGTTAAGACCATTTTCTTAGTTTTCTCCCTATCCTCAAAAGACTGTTTCCCAAGCCAGGGCAATAAAGGATGCCTACTAACCTAATACTACCATTCTCTAGTGAGCTATAGGAACAGTGTCTCATCAAGTGACCCAACTTCAAAAAATCCTCAACATTTACCTGAGAATCCGTTGGAAGAGTTGTCAGTTCTTATGGATTCCTGACTCTCTGAACCTCAATACACTATGAGCCTAGATTTCAATAGAAAACTTTTAACAATTCTAGTGATATTTCTAGCCAAGGTCATTCACCTGACCGAAAACGGGTTTTTGAGCACAATTTCTCTCTCGGGAATCGTAATTCAGAGCAGTCTAAGCCTATGGCTCACAAAACCTGAGGTTCACCTTTTATCTGAAGATGCTAGAAGTTAATTTAAACATCTTTCCCCTCTAGTAATTACTGAGAGCCTTTTAAAACTAATAAACCCTTGATTTTACCCCCTACCCTTATCGTAATTTGATTCTGACTGATTCATTGTGACCAGAGCATCTAAAACTTCAAAAGCAGACACTGATTTTGTGTGTTTCGAAACACAAGAACCCATAAAGTGAGGCAGACAAGTAAAGAGGCAAGATTAATTCATTTGGGGTTAATGAGGTCATCCTTTTTGGATTTTAGCTCATTAACTCCCATTAATGATCATTAAATGCATTCACACTTAAGGGTTTACTCCAAAAACCCTTAGATTGGAATCTTCATGTGTAACCCATTGTCCCCACCTTAGGATCACCTACTTGAATTTCAAATCCCTATAGATCTCACATCCCACCCCCCATTTAGCACTTTTCATATTCTCCTTTGATTGGTTTCAACCTAAGTTTCATTAAGCAACCCTTGATTCCATACACCCCCCCTTGGATTGAAATTTGAATTTGAATTATCTATGCTACCCCCGTGCAGCCCTAAATTTGGCACTTTTGATATCCATCTATGATTGGTTTCAACCAATCAACGTGGATAGATTTCACCCTTAGTTTCACCATCTCACCATTGATCCCATGTACCCATATACTCCCCTTCTGAGATCAAACCTTCTAAATATCCCCAATCCAAATCCCTACTTTGCTTTCTACACTCCCACTTGAGCCTAAATCCCTACCCCAACTAAACCAACCAATGGGAGAGAGCCTTGCTCCCCACACCAGTCAATCCTAGCTCTCCACCTCTTCAGTCCCAAGGATTAATCCTAACCCTTAGCCCAGCCAATTTGGGCCTATAAATAGCCCAAAATTTAGTGCACATCTGAGCTAACTTTTGGGTAAAAAATATCAAAAGAGAGAAAAGAAAGAAAAGAAAAGGGGAAGTGCAAACCCTAACCCTAACCCTAAGGTAAGCCTAAACCCTAGTTAATTAGTTAATATGTAGCTTTGATGTTCAAATTAATTCTATTATTCTTCTCTAATTCGGGTTACACAACGGAGAAACAAAGGTTGTCTCTACTACACTTATTTTTTATCCTTGCCTACTCCTTATTTTTTTGTGATTTTTCCACCAAGACAAATAGGCTCAAATTTTAATAGTAGGTTCTTGAGAAAGTATCCTACCTATGATAATTTTTTGGTGAATTTTAGGGCATGTTTGGATCTTAGAACAGTCCCCCTAAACATGCCTCAAAAAACTGGTTTTTTTTTGAAATTTTACTATCCAAGTATGCTTGTCAATTTTCTTTTAACTATTGTAGATACCTACTTCAGCTAATTTTCATGTGTGTGATTCCATATATCCTCCTCTACCTCTAACTTTAATTTTAGAATTTTTGGATACTCCTAAAGGGTCCAAAATGCTAAAAAAAATAGTTGTTGGATTTGTGCCTAGTAACTAATGCCTAAATTTTAATATGAATTAAAATTCAGGCGTTGAAACAACCAGGCATTAGGATTATTCAGGTGTTCAGATCTGGGACCCATCCTAGTTAACTCTGAATCTCTCTGAGCCTAGACATAAGCCAAAATAACCTTATGAGATCCAGCCCTATGCTCAGGCACCTCTGTAGGCCCTAGTTTCTCCCCAATGCCTAAATTTTAATTCAGGCATTGAGATGGAAATTTAGGTGTTGAGATGGATTTCAAGCATTAATCTTGTGTTAAAAATTACATTTAAAAAAATTATATTATCTTTTGGGCATAGGGCATAGACCATGTACCACAGAAGGGCCCCACCCCTATCTATAACTTTTCACCCTTCTAGGACCCACACAAAGGGCTAAAACCCAATGCCAGTTGCTAGTTTCTAGCACTGATGTTTGAATTTCTCCCTAAATGAAAATTCAAGCATAAATAAATCTAAGCATCAGGTAAAAATTCAAGCGTTAAGCCTATGTGAGATAACCAATTAGCCTTTCCTTTTTAGGAAAACTCTATATCTACAAAGGTCCCAACTTTTGAGATTGAACATTTTGACCCCAAGGGATATTGTTCACCCTTCTACAAGGGTCCCACAACATTGAGACTCATAAAAACATGTCAAAAATTGAGGGTTAGTTGATGGTCTGTCCAGTAGCTAACACTTGAATTTCACCCTTAATTAAATTCAAGTGTCAGCATAAGATTCAGGCATTAAGCCTGAAACACCAAAAAAATAAACTTTCATTTTTTATTCCATGCCTTGCATCAAGGTTAATTCCAATCCTGAGACAAGTGTATAAGGACTTTAGAGGGGTCCACCATCACTCTAAAAGTCACTAACCTGATGATCCCACTATTAAAGATGACAAAATTTAAAAGGCAAGTTTCTGGATCTTCTAGAAGCTAATGCCTGAATTTTACCTTGAATTAAATTCAAGCGTTGAAAACTCAAGGGTTGAGCATAATCAGGCATTAAGCCTACAAAAAACATAAAATTCTGAATTTTTTCTCCTTCATAAGCATGGACCTTAGGATAGTTTAATACATGTATATAGATGAGAAGCCACCCTAAAAAGGTGGGTATTTGGGGTGCCTAACACCTTCCCTAAATGCAATAAAACAACTTACCCATTGTCTTAGGAAAGTAGACTGGTCTTTAAAAGTTAAACCCCTAGACCTCAGGGTCTAGACTTCTCCTCCTTTCTAAGAAGGAGAATTTGATGTCCGACTCCATCGATTAAATCCCGAGTTGGTGGTGACTCCCAAGAAAGTCTAACCCAAGGGTTGCCAACATCACGAACCCCATAAAGCCAAAAATGTGGCTCGGATCTGGGGGGAGGTGCGACATCTACCCCCTATGAACCCCGACGTCCACAAGGGGAAACATCCCCTTACTGTGCAACACTCTTTTTTGGGTACCCATGCTTGAAAACATGCAAACTCAAAGTGTGTTTTTGAAGTTCTGGATGCTCTAGTCACAATGGTTCAAATGAAAATGGATTACGATGAGTGTAGGTTAGGGAAATGAGGGTTTGATTGACCTTAAAAACTCTCAAACACATAGGGGAAGGGAAAGATGGCCAAATTGGTCTTTGAGATCTTCAGATAAAAGGTGACCCTTGAATTTTATGAGACAGGCTCGAACCATTCTAAAAACTGATATTCGAGTAGGAAATTATGCTTGAAACCCTCTTTTTAGAAAGTGAAAAATCTTGATTGGAAGTACCACTAGACTTGGTTGAGCATGCTGTGGAAAATTGATGGGTCATAGTGTATTAAAGTTCTGAGAGTCTTAAGGCCACAAGAACTAACAGTGTATCCTTTAGATTCCCGAGCAATCTTTGGGAGCTTTTCGAAGGGGGGCACTTGGTGGAGTAGAATGACCATAGTTTTATGAAGAACAGAGATTTTAGGCTAGCTTGGGTTTGTAATTGACCCCCTCTAGGAGATAGTCTATTGAGGATGGAGAGAAAACATCGAAAATGGGCTTAACCTTGTAGAATTTAGGTTCTGAGGAAACTCTTAGGGGTTCACCATGTTTTAAATACAAATAAAAAGTGTTTTGATTTGATTTGGACAAAATGTGGTGGTTAAGCTTGTAGAGCTTCCAAATGTCATTCTGGGGTGACAGCCTTTTAAGGACATCACTGCTATAGAGAAATGGCCACTGACAGACTGGATTTGGGATTTTTAAGTGAACATTTGGGGCCAATTGAAGACCTATCAATTGGCTCAAATGTTCTACTCATTTTAAAGTAATTTGACAAATCTAAGTAGATTAGTGCTAGAAATGATTGTACTCATTAGAGGGATTTTTGAAGGTTTAATAAATCTAAAGAGATGATAATCAATTATTCAGAATTTGGCTGTCCAAGGAACTTCTAGGGCTCATAGGGGTCAAACATAGCCAAAATTTCCTTGGTATGTCTTAGAGAAGATTTGAGATATTGGAGTGGTTTGAGGAATCAAATGGTTTTTAATCTAGAAATGGCTTATCGAAGGTAGGGCAAAAACTGAGAGATGGCCACTGACCTTTCTGAATTTTCCAACGTCAAATGAACCTTTGAGAGCTTTTTGAAGGTCACAAATAGACTAGCAAATTTTGGTTTTTTTAGGAAATTGAAAAATTGGTTGTTGCCATATTCAAAGGAGAGTTGTTTCAAGGATATGTCTTTGAAGAGGGCTAAAATACAATTGAATGTGTATTCAAAACATTCAGAACAACATTCTATCTATGCTGATATTCTTTGTTTTTTTGGTGTGTTATGTTGTTTTGGTACTCTGATAGTACTAAAGTATAAGCCTTGGATTTACATATGTTATATAATGCATGTTTTAGTAGCACACTACATGGTTTTTCTTTTATACCAATGACAGAACAACAACATGGTATCTCTGTTATACATGGGGCAATGGCACTGGTGTGTTAGTGCCATTTTGAAGAATCCGCCTGTTCATTGGTTGTTGTATTGGTTTTTTTGCTGACACAACAAGTGTTTTGAATATGTTGCAAGATTTTCAATGAATATATCTATGTCCTAGTATTATGAGATTGAACTCCCTTCCCTTGCAGTCATTTGAACCTCAAGTTATCAGACCACCCATTAATCCACTGGGCATAAGAAGCTATAGCAGAAGCAAGATCAACATCTAGAATTCTTTTTAACAAATACCTAATCTCTCTCTCTTCTAATTCTACAAATTCAGACGTAAACAACTCTGAATGGCTAGGATAAGCTTTCTCAGATTTTGAAAGCTTGGCTGCATCTCTGCTTCTATAAAAAAAAAATGATGCTCTAGAGCTACTAACATTTAAAACTACACCATCTAGAAGCAAAGATCAGTGTGAAAACTCAAGGGGCTATAAATGCCTCTAGCCAGATAATCCAAGTTGATAAATCCTTCAGTAGAGGTTTCAGGTTGTCCATATTCCTCTTCCTTAACTAGCGAGCTTCTGAGAGGTTGCATAACTAGCCATTAAGATGTTGCACAACTAACCAGCCAAACCCCCCTCCCTTTTTTTAAGTTTGACTATGCATGAGGTTTTATGTGTCAAAGGCCTAAAGAGATTTATAACCCCTATATTTTGCTGTACTAAACATGCTAAAGAAATATAGATTAGAGGCTCAAATTTAATCTTAAGCATGCAGTTTACTGTATGAGTGCATGTAATGCAGAAAAACATGGCAAATGTGAAGGATGGCGACAGAGTGCATACCTCTGTCTTGTAGCTCAATGTAGGACATTGATGAAGGGTCCACTTTTTGTTCATAGCAGTGTATGGAAGTGCTAGGATTGTTCTTGGACTGAAGGGTGAGCCAAAGAGTGCAGCCAAGCTCTGCTACCCAATCCAAAACAGAACTGGACTTACCATTTCAATCAGGTGTTGTAGAGGCGCTAGCAAGGCTTCCTGTTCCACATAAATTGACCTGTCCATTCTGATTCCTCTTATTCTCCGGTATGTGTATGCAGGCCAGTCATTTTTTGGGGCTTCAAGTCTCATCCATGAAGACAATAGAGTGATGGATCAATGGGAAGGGATGGGGTTGATGGGAGAGTAAGTGTGAGTTTGTTTATGTGTTCTCTTTAAATCAAGCAAATTCAGTCCCAGATTGCAAAACGTGATACCGTAGCATGAGAAATGGGAATATATGTACTCTCCCATGTAGAAAATGGTATGTGATGATTTCTGAGGTTTTTTGTAAAAGAGTACAAGAAAAAATGACAAAGGAGAAGCAGAACAAATAGAACTGCAATCATGTTAGGTGCATTGGAGAGTCCTTGGAGGCTTGCATATATTGTGGATAACACTAGATACCTATTACTTTGTCGAGAGGTTTTTATAGTCATACTCTTAAAGTTCCAATAGTGACAAACATCATCTATGTTTTTCAAAGGATAACCATAATCTAGTCATAATTCATTGTTTTTATCATACACGGGTTCTTAATCGAAATGGACTGAATTTTGATGAACTTGAGGCATTATACATCAAGGATCAAGCACTGACATATAAAAGTATGTGTTTATTTTATTATTTTTTGACATTGGAACATTTTCTTCATGAGAAATTTCTTTTGGGGTCGTAGGGTGTTTGGGATAATATATAGTAGAAATCATGTCGTGGCATATTTCTTCACAATATTTTTTTTGTTGTTTTTGCACGTATGGTTGAGTATCTCCCTACAATTTAGAATGCTCATCATATTTTCTTCTCTTATACAGTGCTTTCAGGGTTTTGAGTCCGAGCCAACTTCACGGGCTTTCTTACATCTTTATTGAGAGATACACATATTATCTAGCTTTTCCTAAAATACATGTAGTGGCCATTCTTAGTATGTTGCAACAATAACAAATTAGAGAAAACGCTCCTAGCTGATGTTATTTCACCTAGTGAAAGAAGAGCAACCATTTAGAAGATTTAAGTTGTCAGAGCTTTTTTCTGTTGCCTTCTATCTTTTAAATCTTGTGATTTGTAAACTATTGTCTCTAATGTGACAGCTACCATCTGACGTGACATAGCAGAGAAATAAGTTACCTTTGCGTGCTTTATTGTTATAGTATTGGGCAGGCATATGAAACAACATGGATGCTTGGGTGATGTTGGCTGCAAGCTTTGACCTTGGCAGGAATGGCTGGCTCATGGTAGTAACAACTTGTCTATGATTGAGATTTTTGCCAATTGGGACATTGGAACTATAAGTTGGAGGGGAGTTTCCAACCCCATTGGATATATATATATATATATAATTAAAAGCATTCTCTCTGTAGTTTGATCCAATCACTCTTCACTGATTGAAGCTTCCAAAGTTAAGAGGGAGGGATAAATGAAACACTTCAGTAGTTTCACGTAGGACAATCCAAGGGTTGACATGGCATCCAAACAAGGTCAAATTTTTCCATGTTCAAGGAGAGTTTCCCTTTTAGGCATTTATCTTATTTCAATGTTTTACTCCAAATTTAGGATTGTCATATCACTATTGCATTTCCATAATCTTTGGACTTCTTGTTCCTATGTTGGGTTGTTTATGAACATTGTCAGAAAAATAGTACTTATCGATGGCCTCAAGTGAAATTAAGAGATTGTCATTATGGTAGATGTATGACTCAAGTTTTGTTAACGAGGATGGTATTGCAAAAGCTTGTGGGTGCCTTTTACTTCCTTTAAATAGCCATATTAAGGGTCCTACTCCAGTTTCAGATCAAGGTTTCATTTTGTTCTTTACTGTTTCAATTGTTCGTTTTACTTGTTTTGAGGAATTTGACACATTTGTCTGCACATCAAATTGACCTTGTTGATGAAGCAATCATATTCTTTCATGCCAATGTATTCTTTAAAAATTTTGATATCAAGAGCTCTACTGACAAGCTTCTCATCTATCTAACACTTTACATCAATGTGGCTTT
>JAOXJP010226440.1:0-11490 GCA_025762735.1 Platanus orientalis | reverse complement strand
TAGTGCAACTCAACAACACTTCACAAAATGCTTAGAGTAAGAAAACTAAAATCCAATATCATAAGTTAAAAAATTGTATATATATATATATATGTATATATATATATGTATATATATATATATATATGAATCAACCACATCATCCAACGGTTGAAATTTGTGCTCCCAATTCTTTAATATCTTATTTTATTTCAAACTTTCTTAACTTATAATCATTAAAATATTACTTTATTATTTTAAATCTCAAAACCATTTTGCAACAACTAATTTATAAATGTTGATTCTTTAATGTTTGTAATAGTCAAATTAATAAATAAAATTATTTTATGTTAAATGTGTTGATATGCAACAATCACTAAAAAATTATTATAATATTTAAAAGATGTTTTGTAACTTCCAATAGAAGGCTCTTTGAAGAGAATTCTTCCTCGAAAGGTGATGTAATTGATTCTATTGTGCGAGAAGTGGGTAGTTGGCTCTTCATGCTTAATGAATTCAAAGAATTTCCCAATCCCCTTTTTTGAACGGTAGGATCTCCTTGCAATGGGGCCATCCAAGGAATAAGAAAGCATTGTTGTCATGATTCCCCCTTATGGAGGCTCGTTTAACCTTAATTGTGATGGGGCTTCTAAAGGTAATCCGGGCTTAGCCAGCTTCGGATGTTTGATTAGGGATCAGAATTATAATGTTATACGAACATCTTGTTAGCCTTTAGGGATTTTCAACGCAATTAAAGCTGAAGTTATTAGTCTTCCAAAGGGGTTGAGGGAATTGAAAAAGCTTGAATTAAAAGATTGTCTAATGGAGGGGGACTTGAAGGTTGTTATTAGTTGGGGAAAGGGGACCTGTATGAGCTCTTGGTGTCTAGCTCCTATTATTTATAAGATCCGGGAGTTAATGTCTTTGTTGTGTATTTCTTTGTACCATGTTGATAGAAGTCAGAATTAGTTAGTTGATAAGTAAGCTAATTGGGGGGTTAATTCCCATTCGGTCTTTGTTGACAGTTGCCTCCCTGAGGGCTGCTTGTAGGGTCTCCCCCTCGTGTTGTATTCCATTTTTTTCTTCATTTGTTTTTTAATAAAGTTAATTATATAAAAGAAAAGTTTTGTAACTTCCAATGCCTATAACAGTTTTTATCATTAAAATATTTAATTCATTTTCAATAAATGAAAACAATGATTTACATAATAAATAAATATTATTTTGAAATTTAAAAATTCTAATAGAGAATGCATATGATAGAGTACCAAGAGAGATCATTTTGTGGGTTATGGATAAGAAAGGGGTCTCAAGTAAATATATTGACCTAGTTAAGGATATGTATGATGGAATCATAATTAGTGCTAGGATAATTGGGGGAGAGACAAGTGAGTTTGCGATCACAATAGACTTGTACCAGGGGTCAGCATTGAGCTCATACACTTTTGCTTTAGTTATGGATGAGTTGACTAAGCGTATACAAGAGAAGGTGCCGTGGTGTATGCTGCCTACTGATAATGTTGTGTTGATTGATGAAACTAGAGGGGGGGTAAAAACCAAGTTAGAACTATTGAAGGATGTTTTAGAGTCAAATGGTTTTAGGATAAGTCAGACTAAACCAAAATATATAGAGTGCAAGTTTAGCAAAAATAGGAGTAGAAATGAGGGAGTGGTTAGAATTGATAACCAAGAGATATCTCAAAATTACTAGTTTTATTATCTTGGTTCAATTATGCACAAAGAGGGAGATATTGTAGATGATGTTGCTCATAGAATTAGAACAAGATGGTTGAAGTGGAAAAGTGTTTCTGGCATGTTGTATGATAAATGAATACCACTAAAATTAAAAGGAAAATTCTATAAAACAATTATAAGACCAGTCATGCTTTATGAAGCAAAATGTTGGGCAGCCAACAAACAAGTACATAAAATGAGTATGATTGAAATGAGGATGTTGAAATGGATGAATGCCAAGACTAAAAAATGTAAAATTAAGAATGAATTCATTCGTGGGAGTTTAGGAGTTACAGTATTCAAATGAAGGAAAGTCAATTGAGATGGTTTGTGCATGTGCAACGAAAACCAATGATTGCACCAGTATGATAGAGTGAGACAATACAAGTTGAAGATGCTAGAAAGAATAGAGGAATACCAAAATTGACCAAGATGGATGTAGTAAGGAAAAACATGACAGCTTGTAATTTAATGACAGAAATAGCCTTAAACAGAATGGAATGGTATAACAGAATTCATTTAACCAACTCCAAATAGTTGGAATAAAACTGTTTGTTATTGGTGTTGTAACTACAAAATGCGTCAGCTTATAATTCACCCTAAACACTACATACATTTTGTCATCATAGAACATTTTCTTTTTTAAGAATACCTCTGACAATCTTTTAGGGTTGCATCCTTGGGAAGGCACCCAAGCGGTTAGTCCGTGCTTTTTATCAATTTTCATGGTTTGACCTTTTACCTTAGGGTTTATATCATCTCCGGTCTACGTGGATAGGTACCACACCAATATCTGCTCTGGGTGTGACACGATGTTTGATAATAGGTGTATTAATAAATATACAGTACTTATTTAAATTACTGTGTATTTATTGTTATACCCTTTTATGAGGGTTTACACCATCTCCGGTCTAAATGGATAGGTACCACACTAATCTCTGCTCTAGATGTGACACGATGTCCGATAACGGGTATATTAACTCTTTCTCACTGTTAAATCTATTTCTCACCGCAGGCTGATTTACCGGTAAATCTCTCTCTCTGTACATACACAGGGAAATTTCCACTTCATGGAAGATGTGACCAAAGTTGTTTGTGACATCCTGTGACCATACAGAATAACACGTGATGTGTTTTTCGATTTAATGTATCTTTTTAAATTTTAACTATACAGTTCACGTGTCAGCCTGTAGAATGGTTACAGAGGGCCACCGACAATTTTTGGTCACAACTTTTGTTTAGTTTTTAAAACCCTTTATCGGTGTGACATGCCGAAGGAAATGGGTTCACATCACCTGCGATGACCCTCTTTGTGAGACGTCATGAGATGAGACACATCGTGAGTATCATTTCACTTTTCAGAGCTGTCACATTACCCCCAAAAAGCGAAATGATACTTCCCCTCTGTCTTGTCTCACGACGTCGCACGAGAGGGTCGGCGCAGGTGATATTCCCCCCCCCCCGAAGGAAATGGTCTATGGCCACAGTCTGTGTTGCCACGGTGCACCACAGGCTGACATGTGGTCTGCACAGGGTAAAAGAGTTTAAAAAATGATTGACCTATCATTGTTTTTTTGACAGTTTAACCCCTATACAAACCGTGTCAGTCCGTGATGCACTCCCGTGGCATGTTGGATGAGAGCAAATCCTCTGGAACAAGCTAAAGTAACATTATACCGAAACTGCCCTCAAGCAACGACATCTACACCAAAAATTGAGATTTCAACATTGGGTGGGAATTTTAATACACGTGTTGCAATTTTAGACTGAAGCAGAGGATTTGTTTTCCATGTTGGATTGGTACCGATGCGACATCTGCCTACTGGGATTGGGAAGATTCCGACTCCCAATGTCCAAAATTCTTTTCCCTTCGTCATCTCTTTAGTTGGACGACCGTGCAAAACTAAAACTAATTGCTTACTGTTCTTTCATCTTTCCATCCACAAACAATAGAGACTAAGACAGAGATAGATGGAAACAGGAAGACGGGAACGTTTTGTTATGGAAGTATATTATGAATTGAGGAGAAAAATATAAAAGAGGTTTTAGAGGTGTTGGATGAAGCTCTGCAACCATCCAAGATATCCACTCTTTATCTATTTATTGTGCGAAAGAGGTTGAAAAGCTTAGGAGGGTGCTGCTGACCACTCAAAATACGTCATGTCTGAGATAGGTTCGTGTTTTGATGAGGAAACATTGCAATTCGGTTTTGTGAATTGGATGAATGAGGTCGGAGAAGTAGCCGAGCTCGTGCGTGGCCAATTCCGAGACTTGGTGTCACAAGTCGACGGAGGAGGAGGAGGAGGAGGTGGTGAGAAAGACGAGGAGGACCATAAAAAGGTAAATAGCTCCCTCCCTACTCTTCATCCCACTAAACAAACATTAATTCCCCACATTATAAAGAATACCAGGAATAAACTACTAGACATTCTCTACGGAAAAGGTCTTTCCCAATTCAAAACATGTATGTGGTTCATTAATTGGAGGGCGCTGGAACACGCACAAGGATCGTCGTATCACCCAAAATATTATAAATCTGACAAAGTGTTTTGGTAGGGATGGAGATGTACGTACTGTCATTGACTACATGCTCTTGGAATTAAATAGCCACGACGCTGAAGGTGTTGACGACGCGGATGATGTGGGGCAGATGGAGGCGGTGGACCCAGTTGTGGTTTCTATAGTTGGCTTTCATGGGATTGGCAAGACGACTCTTGCTCAACTCATCTTTAACCATGAAAGGGTGATGCCTTACTTCCATTGGAGAGTTTGGGTGGGGGCATTTGAAGACGCTTTTGATGTGAGCATGATTACTAAATCGATTTTCCAATCCACCGCGAGCTGTGCCGCTATCGGGTCCTCCTCATCAGACTCGTTGTTGCCTCACCTGAAACAAGCTTTGAAAGGGGAGCGGCTTTTACTTGTGCTTGATGGTGTGCGGGGAGAGGTTGGTGACAAATGGTCGGAGCTAAAAGCTAGTCTTCCAACGAGTGGGTGCGCAAGAGGAAGTTGCATCTTAGTCACTACTCCCCTCCAGGAGGTTGCAAGGGTAATGGACACATCTCACTTTCATTACCTCAAGCCTTTAAGTGAAGATGATTGCTGATCATTGTTTGCTGAGAAAGCATTTTGGGAAACCAGCAAGGATGAATGTGAAGAGTTGATGGAGTACAGTAGCAGTTTCATAAAGCGAGGTGGAGGAGTGCCTGCATTTGTAAATGCACTTGGATGTTATTGGAGGTCAGTAGAATTAAGACGAATGTGGAAAGATAAGTCACAAAATGGAACGTTGAATATTCCAGGTAACAATTACAAGTACCTGTTATATCGTGCTCTGAGGGGGGGGTTATGACTCGTTGCCCTCAGAATTGCAGCACTGCTTCTTTATTTGTACATTGTTCCCCAAAAATTCATGGATTGAAAAGGAGATTACAATCCAAATATGGATGGCTCTGGATTCTATTCTGCAAGATGAGGCTATGTATTCCAAGTATTTTGATGATTTGTTGGTGAAGACTTCTTTCTTTAAAGATTTGGAAAGAGATGAGGTTGATGGTAGCATAATTCGGTGTAGAATGCATGCTCCAGCCCATGATTTTGCCTTCAATGTACAACCGATTAAAACCGTGTCAAAGGCCAGGAATGTGTCAGTGGTTTGTAAAAGGGATACAATATCCACAAATGACATCTTAGATGCTGATCGTCACATACTGTCGCTATTAATCTTTGGAAATCCTACAAATTTTAAGGTTTCTTTTGACATCTTTGATAAATTTTACAAACTTCAAGTATTAGATTTGGGTGGACGTGGCATAACGGGGTTGCCTGATTCTTTCTGGAAATTGAAAGATTTAAGATACCTCAACTTGTCATCCACCAAAATAAGTAAGTTGCCTAAATCAATTCGTAATCTCCATTCCCTTGAAATATTGAAGCTTTCATATTCCACGCTTTTAAAATTGCCCAAGGAAACTTGTTTGTTAACTAACTTGAGACACCTAGAAATTGAAGGCACTTATATTGACTATCTACCAAAAGGGATTGAAAGATTAACAAACCTTCAGAAACTTGGTGAGTTCATCATTGGCGATCAGAGAGGATGTAGCATCCGAGAGTTAGGAACTCTCAACCAACTCCAAGGAAGGCTAGTCATTAGCAAGTTGAATAAACTAGCCAGTGGGAGTGAGGCTATGAAAGCAAAATTGAATCAAAAGGATCGTGTTACATATCTAGTACTCGATGGCAAGAATTGTTTCAACTATCAGAACGTGCACCTGAATAGACATTTTGATGCAACAAATTTCAAAATGTCAAAAAAACATGTGATGGAGAAGGTGTTTAAAGGACTCGAACCACATCCAAATTTAAAGAGGTTAGAAATAAGGAATTATATTGGTCATAAGTTTCCCAATTGGATAGAGGAATCATTACCTAAACTTGTATCTTTGAAATTGACTGAATGTGGGATGGTGGAGCACTTGCCAACCCTTGGATTATTACCCTCCCTTAAATATCTCCATATACATGGAATGCACAAGCTAAAACATTTGGGCCGTGAACTTTATGGGGAAGGAAATATAGCAGGATTTCTATAGTTAGAATGCCTAACATTTGAGGAAATGTCCAACTGGGAGCAATGGGACTTGAGAGTGGATACGGGAGAAATAGCATGCCTGAAAAAGTTACTACTCTCTCATTGTTCTGTGTTATCGGTTTTGCCATTCCTTCCTGAAACATTAACTGAATTAACACTTCACGATTGTCCTAAATTGCAAACTTTAGAAAACTTACCAAAGGCATTAAAGATATTTACGCTCCACCACTGTCATATGTTGAAGGCACTTCCGAACCTACCCGAGCCAACGAGGGAGTTGGTACTTGTTGATTGCCCTTCTTTGATGACATTGCTGCAGCTACCAAAGGCATTACGGAAATTAGTACTACATAACTGTCCAAGATTGGAACCAGTACAAGGTCTAGCCAGCACATTAATAAGGGAATTAGGAGTCAGCAACTGGTCTGTACTTCCATCACCACTACAATTACCAGACACGTTAAAGGTATTGAATATCTGCGACTACTCAGAGCCCAAATGGAATCCAGATACTTCTCTTTTTCAACTTGAGCACCTTGTCCTATCATGCAAAGATAGATCGTTTAAGTCACTACCCAAATTTCCCAAACTAGTGTCATTGAAAATTATGATGTCATCAAAACTTGCATCACTTCCTGGAGAGTGGTTGAGCCAACTCAAAACACTCGAGACTCTCAGCATTCATTTCTGTCCAAAACTGAGGTCATTGCCTGATGAACTACAACAACTTACCAACCTCCAAAAGATATTTATTGTTGGATGTCAGCATTTTAAAGAGCGGTACCAAATGGAAAGAGGGCACGATTGGCACAAGATAGCTCATGTCCCCTACATCAAGATCGACAACAAGATTCAATCTAATTGGATGCAGATGCAGAATTATTTTAGTCAATCTCCAGGCCAAGGTCAGTTCTATATACTTAAAATGTTAGATGGTAAGTAGTCAATTCGTATATCTCACACACAGACACACACATAGTGAAATTTTAGTGCCATTTAGTCACAAGAGACAGAGTGCTCCTTTTGAAGTTACTCAATTTTTTCATCGTTTTTTTTTTTTTTTTATTTAATTATTTTTACTTTTAAATTTTAATTTTGATTACATTATACCTATTACCCTAGTATGGTTATTGTCTTTGTTTTGCAGGCTTGAAACCATAAGCACTCTCGGTCAAAGGCTAATAGAATTTACATTTCTATTTCATTCTTCTAACACAAATGAAAAACCACGTCTTCAAAGATGTGAAACTCAGTTCTTTCTTCATGGTGTCTTCCGCAACAAGTACATATCAAGAAGAAAGAAGAAAAAGCGGGTACCATTACCTCAACTCTTATCTGAAATTTATTTGGAAGTCTGACAGAATGGGTGTTACAAGGTGAACCTACTGTGTGTGAAAAAAAAATTTTGATTTTGTTTTCCGTTTCTCGATCATGGAGAACATACATGCTTTCAGGGTTTTACAGGATTTTCTATTCTGTACTTACTATGACTGCCTCCCTTAACCCTGTATTTTACAAAGACATCCTCTGTCAGGGATTATGTTGAATACTGGTTTGGACTGGCGTGGTAACTGTCTAGTCAAACTGCAGAATTTTTTAAGGTAAGTAGTCAAACTAGAGGTTATTCAAATCCACATGGTAGGCGATATACCTGATGTGAACATAGAGCTAAACATATGGTAGTCTAGAGAATCCCTTCTAAATGAGCGGTCCAGATCAGTTACATCACCTAGGAATGTAAATTAGATCACTCACTACAAACGTTAATAGCTAGAAGGACATACAAAACCTCCCAAAAGAGAGAATCCTACCTAGGTTTTTCAGGAGAGAAGTCTTGAGGTCGAACGTGCAACATTCTGTATGTAACTGCATTGATGCCTACCTCTCATGCCTGTGGTGCAAGTCTCCACCGAATGATGTCTTGGTAAATACCAAAATACCGGTGTGAGTTTGTCAATGTGTACTTAGAAAAAACACTCAGACGTGTTTCTTATGATTGGTACACCACTAATAACCGTAGAGGAAATGTTCTCGTGTACTCTAAGGCAGAGTTGTGGCTAGAAATGGCTGATCAAGATATTAGAAGAGTATTGGAAAAAAAAAAATTTTAAAGACTGATATTTCAAGTAGAAGAGAAGGCCCTCTGTGCTATTGTAAGAAGGGATGAATTGAACAAACGCCATTTAAATTTTTATTTTTCGATCAATGATATTGTTGGCCAAGAAGGAAAATGCAACTTTAGTACACTCAATTCAAAAAATTGCTCTACCTATTTCTCTTTGGGTTGCATTATGTGCTGGTGATAATCCATCACCACGTAGAGAGAGGGCCTACCATTATGCAGTTGGTTTCTACTCGGGATGACATGGTTAGTCCATGAAACTGGACTGCTTCAGCCGATGACAGATTTTTTTTATTCTTATTTTCTTTTGATCCTACTTGAACATGTTTAGACTTAGAGACATGGAGAAGCTGGTTTGGTGGTGGGCTCCTAAGTTTCTTCATCAATGGTTCATCACAAAATATCTATCCACTGCGTCACATCTACCATAGCCAGGTAGATACCACTTACCATATGCCTACGTATATTCAACCACTTGGTAGTGACATTGATAGGCACTGCAATATGATAACCAGATTGTAACTAAGAACAGAAATCAGAAATTAGATCCATAATCAAAGCCAACTGAAGTATCAACAAAAAATTACAATTCAACATCTGAAAAGAATCCCCCTAGATCCTGATTTGCAAAGACAACTACAATATAATCTTTTACTATAAATTTTTTTTTAGAAAAAGGGCTAAAATAAATGTCTAACGTAGGTGTACTGTTATAGTGTGACTCACCCTAAAATGTAGAGAAAACAATAAAAGGCCAGAGGTAGCCCTAAAATATCCAAATTAAGTACCTGCAAAATCATATTTCAAATGATAACAGAACGAGAGAACCAATATTGAATTTTGAAAGAATATGGATGGGAAAAGTTGATGCTGTTCCTGATGAGCCTCCCTTCTGTTTGGGAGTGATCTTATCCCCGACACTGAGGACTATCCCCTGGGTCTTGCTTCTTATCCTTATGTATCCACTTAGCTTCCCATCTGCTTGTTTTTCACTGCTGACATTTACCAAAGCATCCTCCCCGAGCACACTATTTGCACACAAGTTAGCAGCAAGGAACCCACATTCCCCATCCAGCGCTGACCTGAAACCAAACCAAACAAGAAGGATTAAAATAAAAAGGTGGTGAAGAAGCTCCTTGAAACGTAGAAAGTATGAGGGTTTTAAAATTTAACAAAAGTTCATGTGGTGTTAAAATGGTTTGCTATGTGATTTACTGGATGATTGGGATTATCCAACTTGGATCAATTCTGGGTTACTAGCATCTCCTAGATAGGACTCATCATATAATAGATTCTAGTCCCATTGCATGTGTTTCATTTCCACATTACAACAAGTGAGTTTAAATAGAGGTAACATGAGAAAGTGTTAACTGTCTTTTGTAAATATTTGTTGTATTTCTTTTTCCACTGTGTTTATCATAAAAGGCAAACGACAATTAAATGGTACTTGCAAAAGCAGAAAGCTAAAATTTACGGAGCAGTGAGGCACTTCATATTTGTTGACTTGATGATGTGATTCAGAAATTCCTTATCATCTTGAATCACAGTGTTTACAGTCACCTGAAATGAAGTACGATTAATAGAATATCATAGGCAAAATGCATCAGCCAAGCACAATAAAACAAGATGATCCATGTAGCATGCACAATAGAATCAGAGCATGAAAGACAGAATTAACTAAATGAAAGGAGAAGGAGAAGGAGAAGCAAAAAATAAAAGAGAAAATGATTAAGAAAAACAAACAAACAGAGAAGCAACATGTATTTAGGTTTTATAACATTGCTTATACTATAATACCACCATTAGGCAGATCTATGGCTGGTCATAACATAGTAAGCTATTGCCACATGGCTAGCCAGTCAAACAAGAGAACATGAAGTGGAGAAAACAAAGAGATCCAAGATCCAATATGCAAGTATTAGCATATTTCTTTCTAGCACCAACGATTAGGGGTCTCTGGAATCCAGCTTGTTTAATTTGGCACAATATCAAGCATTAGAAAAAATAGCAAGGTGGTGCCACAATTACATCATACAAGATTGCAATAATTACTGCAATATTACAATTCATTTATCTTATTAAAGGCCTTGGCAATCTGAAGGATATTGTGCCGCTACAATGTTGTACAAGTCAATCTGACCAGTTCTTCAAATATTTTTTTATTTTTGGAGGTATTGTATTAACATGTGCTATATAGTTCATTATTTTCATCATCATTGGCACAACAACCACCACCATCATCATCACAAGTACCATCACCGCTGACATCATCATCATCTCACCATCATGACACCCACCACCCATCAATTGCCACTCCTCTACCATGCTTTTCTGGTTGCCTGTGTTCTCATGCTTTGCTGGTTTTAGCTCTCCTCTTGTTTTAATCAACAAGGGTTTTTCATTAGTTCATTTCCTCTAACCTTGATGTTAACACATTTTATATAACATTCTAAAACATAAGTGAAACCTGATTCATTTTTCTATAGTTTACCCTTTATGACAATACAAAGCCATTACGTATTTCTATTAACTAAATTCTACATAGATACTACATTTCACTATCATTTTGGTTGGTCAACAAACAATAAAACTGCTTGTCTTACAACACCTTAAGTATGGTGGTTTTCCCTCTCATTGGCTGGCCTAAACAATAACAAGAACAATACCTTCAATGATGAGAAGAGCACCCAAATCTGTTTAACAATACAGGACAGCCTCCAAGGACCTCCTCAATTAGGGGATGCCCTTCAAATCACATTACCCAAGACTCCTTCAATCACTAGCTTTAGGTTCTTAGCAACCTTGAACCCGTGCAAGAGAGCTAGAGCTTTGGCTTTGTTGGAGTTGCATCTACCTCATGGGTTTGACAACAATGAATCATCCTTCATTCAATGCTACAAAAAAACTACATTCTAATCTTGGATGGCCTCCAAATTGCCCGGTGAGCATCTGTTAAAATTCAGACCGACCCCATCTTCTATGGGGAGCAACCAAGGTGTTCACCACTAGAGAAAAAAAGAAGTGGATGATACAACCCCACTACGACACCGGGGGGGGGGGG
>JAOXJP010226439.1:0-11490 GCA_025762735.1 Platanus orientalis | reverse complement strand
AGTGACAACTCCAAAAGTGAATTGATTCCCCCCTCTGCCTTGGCCCTCGTGCGTCGCAGAGTGGGGTGGCATAGAAGATATCAAGCCCCTCTGTTGAACCATGAAGTCATCGTAGAATGGAAGCCACCTAACTAGGGCTGGATGAATATTAATGTAGATGCAACCTTCCCTAGTGATCAAGAAGTGGTAGTCCTCGCAGCCTTTACTTGTGACCATATTTGTATCCACAAGGGATTGATAACTTTTTTAAAGATGGTAAACCTGTCCTTGATGTGGAAATCAGGCTATATGGTGGGGTCTTTGTTTGGCAAAAAAGCTAAATTTCTAAAAGGTTATTGTGGAATCTGACTCTCTAAATGCAGTGAACATCTTGAATGGTGGAAGGGATTCCATGGTCAGTTAGCTTTTGTGTTAAAGAATGTAAAAGTTTGCTGTCTAAGTTTCAGGTGTGTAATTTGGTTTATGTAAGACATTTTGCCAACTGTGGTGCTCATTTGCTCGCTTAACAATGATTCCGTACCCCACCAATAGGCAAGGTGGCATTAGGTGGTCTCTACCGGCTTCTTCTTCTGCTTTAGTCTTTGAATGAATTATCTTTTGATAAAAAATTAAAAAAAAACATTTTCTCCTTATTTAAAAGAGACACCAAATTCAAAAATCCATCAAAGTGTTGGCTTGTGGTGTGGCGTGGGGACATGGAGGAACCTACTGTTTTGGATGCAACAGATCCTTTCTTTAAAAAAAACCCCTGGTGAACTTAAATTTTCAAGCGTGGTGCGTAATGCCAAACACATGGTTATTAAACCAGAATCAGACATTGGCCTGGTTGAGAATTTGGGTCATCAGGTTAGTGGTTCAATCAACGGGTTATTTGCCGAATCACAAGGCCATTTAAAATAATTAAAAATAAAAAAATATATATAGAAATAAAAATATTAAATAAATATGAAAATAAGTTGGAAATTTATATAACTATTTTACATCACATATTCTTAAAAATATAACGTAAATAAACACAAAGACATACATAAATATGCATGACAAAAATGAATAAAGGTTAGAAATGTTAAAATTTTCTGTAAAATGCTTGTTTTCAATCAAATTAGCATACATTAATAGGCACACTGATTTCAATGTATTCAAAAATTACCAAAATAACGACATTAATATAGTAAGAAACAATGTTCTAGACTTCTAGAGTTGTCTAAAATTTAGTCATTTAATGTAAAAATAAAATCCAGTAGGGTTGGATGGTTTGACAAAAACCCATCGAATTTAACCGAGTTAATTACAAAAATGATCTAAGTAGCAACCTGGACCAATTGAGGCATTGACTAAAATTGGTGTATCATTATTAAACCTAGACTGAACATTGATTCGGTTGAGAATCTGGGTCATTGGATTACCAGTTCAACCAGTGGGTCACTAGTCAAACTGCATGACAATTAAAATATTTTATAAAAATTAAATAAGTTGAAAAATCATATAACAATTTTATATCACATAATCTTAAAAAAATAATGTAAATAGACAAAAAGACATACATAAATATGTATGATAAAAATGAAGATTTTGTTTAAATTATTAATTTCGATGATAAGAACAAAAAAAATAGATGGTTCCATGGTCTAGTGGTTAGGGCATTACACATTGAATCTAGTAACCTGATTTCAACTCTAATTTGAACCTGTTTTCTGACCTTTCAAATCTAGTAACTCGAGTTTCAAAGATAGTTCAAGCAATGGATTAGACGGTTCAACAGAAAACTTGATGGGTTCGAGCGGGTTTGATCGAGTTTAAGGCAAAAATGGTCCAATTAGCAACCTGGACTGTTTGAGGTGCCGGGTCACCAGGTTACTAGTCCGACCGGCTGGGCCAATCTGGGTTTAATAACTTAGGGTGTGATGTGCACCTCAGATTGACACGTGATATATATATATATATATATATTTTAATTTTACAAATGCTAGCAAATCGTCTATAACCTACATTGGTGTTACCAATGTGTGAAGTGACCACACGAGATGACATGTGGTGTGTATAAGGTAAGAAGCTCAAAACAAAAATTAGATGCCCAAAAGAGGCGCCAAAGTCAAAATCATATTATAGATCAATCTATGGTACACATCACATTGATCACATAAATTCTGGTCATAGAAGATCATTATTCTTCTTTACCCCTTGTGAATTATTGAGTCACTCTACATTTGACATCTCATGCATTGATTGGTAGTAATGTTGATCTCTTTGACTATAGATGATTCAAACTTACTCTGATCCTCTGATACCAATTAAGGCTTGACTTGATGCCTTATATGGGTGGCTCGATAAATGTTAGGAGTAGATGTAAAGGATGATGCGTATTGAACTAATGGGCAACTTTTGTGACCAAAATTGGTGTGATCAATCTCTCCCTTTACACTTCCTTTCAGCACAAATCATTCAGATTTGAATGGATATGGATAACCCATCCCGTTTGCAAATCCCATATTTCTTTGGTTTAGGACTCCTAAAAACCCTATTCTAAGCTGAATAAGATTTGCTCAAATCTTTCTTTCCTTCCCTCACATCTAAATAAATGGAACAAAACTACCTTTGGACATATTTGAACCCAAATTAAAAATCTAAATGGAAAAAAAAATCATCTCTTTGAAATCCCTTCCTTCATCTCAATTGGACATTAATGAAATAACCTTATCCGAATCAATCCTCAAGTCTTTGCATAAGAAAGAAGAAATTCTCTAGGCCCAAAAATCCAAAATTAGTTGGCTCAAGTGGAATGATAGGAATTCCAAGTTCTTCCACTCATCTACCCTAACACATAGATCTTAGAATCATATATTTTCAATATTTTCAAATAAGATTGTAATGTCCATTGGATCATTAATGATAAAGAAATTATCTACATTGATACCCAATATTTTAAAAACTTTAATTATTTATCCTCTAACTCCTTCTCTTAGCGTCGGGTATGGTTTTATGTGTAACAACCGTTAGATCATATATGATCTAACAGTGAGGACTAGTTAAAGATTCCTTTGAAAGGTGGAGTCTTGGACAACACTTCTTTGAGACAAACCTTAATATAAAATTAGGGTAAAAGAGACGAGAGAATGGGATGAATAGCCACAAAGGTTATTGTGGGGTTTTCTTCAAGGGTTTAAAAGTGTGTGAGAGAGAGAGAGAGGGTGTACAAGGAGAAATGATGTGGGTTTTGGGTTTAGAAAACACATTTCTAAAACATTTTTTTGTATGGTTTCACATTCTCATAGTGAAGAAAGTTGGTAATCTCCCATGGACGTAGGCATATCATCGAACCACGTAAAAATCCCCATCTTGTGTGATTGTTAACTTATTTGTTGTTATTTTATTCTTTATTGCATAGATTGTGAGTGGTTTAGGCTCACATCTTATCACATGGAATTTTAAGACTATTTCTGCTGTGCCAACAATTGATATCAAAGCTTCTGGTTCATGTTTGAGAGGAAGAAGAAGAAATTAGTGAGTAAAATTATTTTTTATTCAAAGGGTTACTTTCTAAAATTCTTGGGTTAACTCACGATGATAATGAGGGTTTCCATCAGTTAGTATTTCTATGGAGAATTTTGATTGAAATGGTAGTTTCACTTTTTGGCAAAAAAGGGTGAAGGATATGTTAATACAACAGGGTTTGTATAAGGCAATGTAGGAAAAGAAATGAAATTCCAAGGAGATGGAGGATGTTGATTGGCAAGACGTAAAGATGAGGGAAGTTAACATAATTCGTCTTTATCTTGTGGATAACATTTTGTTTAGTGTCATGGATGAGGATTTGATACCTGTTTTATGAGAGAAGTTGGAGAAACTTTACATAGGAAAGAGTCTCGCCAACAAGGTATATCTAAAGCAGCAATTGTACAGGCTAAAAATGGTGCAAGGTATTAAAATTTTGGAACACTTAAATGTGTTCAATCAACTCTTGGATAAATTGGATAAAATTTATGTCAAGGTGGAGGAAGAAGACAATGTTTTTTTTCTCTTCTTACCTCGCTTCCTGATTCTTATGACAACTTGGTGATAATGTTACTATACGAAAAGATACAATAAGCCTAAAGGACGTCACAACATTGCTCTAATCTAATGAGATTATGAGGAGACCAAATCTTGAAGGAGGTCACAATTTTGGGTTGATTAGTCAAGTAGACAATCGTGAAAGAAAGTCATCTGTATGGAGATCTGAGAATAGCAAGTCCAAGTCCATGTCTAGAAGAAATGGCAAGGTGTAATGTTTTCATTGCAAGGATTATGGCCACATGGAGAGAGATTGTTTAGAATGTGCTAATAAGAAGAAAAGTTACAATCCTAGTACAACATTGGCAAAGGGACAAGATAAGTACATTGGTTGATCGAGTCAGATTGTGTTAGGATTGAATTGATTTGATGGTATGTGTAGCGGTGGTTTTTCAAGGTAATGGTTGTTTGTGATGATAGTAAATAAGTTATGATTCAAGTTTAAGGTGGATGTGTGTTCTAGGTATATATGACGCAAAGTTCACTAAGAATGACAAGTGTAAGTTTCTTCAGGGTGGTTCCAAAATGTGAGTCAAGGTGGAATGTGATGCACATGTCACAAGTTTTGTGTCCTAATAAAAATATAGGTAGAGTTAACTTTAACATAAAATCTTCAAGAGGCTGAAAATAAAACCAAAGTGGAAATTTGTTTAGTATGGCTTTATTTGTAACAACCGTTAGATCTTCAAGAGGTTGAAAATAAAATCAAGGTGAAAATAAAATTATCTCTTTGATCTAACAATGGGGACTAGTTGGAGACTCCTTTGAAAGGTGGAGTCTTGGATGATACTCATTTAAGAGAAACCATAATATAAAATTAGGCAAAAAGAAATGAGAGAATGAGATGAGCAACCATAAGGGTTCTTTTGGGCTTGTCTTCAAGGATTCAAGAGAGAGAGAGAGGGTGTACAAGGGGAAAATGTGTGGGTTTTGGGTTTAGAAAACACATTTCTTTATACGCTTTCACATTCTCATGGTGAAGAAAGTTGACTCTCTCCCAATAAGCTAAATCTTTCCTTGACTCCCCCTTTTCTAAGGAAGAAATTAAGGAAGCCATCTTCAGTATGGAGCTCAAATCTCTTGGGCCGGATGGCTTTCAAATAGTATTTTTCTAATAATTCTAAGATATTATTAGAGATGACATTTCTGATTCTGTTGTAAAATTCTTATGTGAAAATAAAAAAAATTGGAATACATGATCTAATTCCATCCCATAAGCCTTTGTAATATTTTTTATAAAATCATTGCCAAAATCTTATCAATCAAAACCTGTCTTCACCTACTAATAAATTAACCAATAATGTTTACCTATAAAAAAATATTTAAAAAATATTCATAAAATTATCTCTACTAATTAAGTGCTTTTATTATTAATAAACCGATTTCGGATAATATTATCATCACCCATTAAATCCTCAAATTCTTAAAAAATATGGGAAATCTGATACAAATTTAATGGCCTTGAAACTTAATATGAGTAAATCTTTGAACCGTGTTAAATGGTTTTATCTTATCCAAGTTATAGAAAAATTGGGTTTTAATGAATCTTGGATAAATTGGACTTGGAGATCTATCTCCTCCGTCACCTTCAAGATTCTCATTAATTGATCTCCAACACCTCCTTCATTCCTCCTAGAGTCATCCATCAAGGAGATCCCCATTCTCCTTTTCTTTACCTCCTTTAATTTATTATGAAGGCTTATCATCAAGCCTGAATCACAAAGAATTCTCTAGTACTATATTTGGGTTGAAAACTAATAGAGCCATAAAATGGGGGAGCATAAGACCCAAGTTTTGAGGGGGTTGAGTCACTGTAGTATAGCGGTATTGGTTAGAGAGAGAAAAAGAGTAGGATTAGAGATAGAGAGAGAAAGAAAGAGATAGAGAAAGAAAGAGAGAACGAGAAACGGTGATGAGCTCTGGTCGGTCAATGATTTACCATAAAATGGTTAGTGGGGCACATATGGTAGTGACCCTTAATTTGATTTTTTGGTAAATCAATGATTCGATTAGTGTTCAGTTCCGAGGTAAATATATATTTATAATCATCAACAGTTGGTACCTCCAATCTTTCCTGCTTCTATCAAGAGGTTGTGATGGGGGAGAATACTGAGACTCCTATCAATCGATCCCGATGAATCAACAGAGTCTTGAGTTTAGGAGAACCGACCCAAGGAATTCCCGAGAAGACCAACTTGGGATACCTTTAGGGATCCCTTGACTCATAAAATACCGAGGTCATCGGCGAGAAGCCAAAAATATCCCTCAGTACTCGACTCCCCAAGTATTCTGAAAATAGTCCCGGCTGTTGTTCTGATCACCCGACATCCAAAGGCTAGTCGAGACCTTGAGGTGCCCGGTACATGAAAATGCTCGACGTGCAAAAATATCATGACCTTGACTACTCTGCTTAAAGATAAACAGAATCCAAAAACCATTATCGAAAAGGAATATTCTCTACAGCTGGTCTGACATACTGAGAAAATGACAGAGAAAGCAGAGGGGGAGACGTAGCCAAGAATGTGGGGGGAAAGCAACATGAGGGATCTCATTTTGATATGCCACTACTCAAGCCTATAAGTATGGTAACGACTCACTCTTCAAGTATGAGACAACAAAAACCCTAATTAAGAAAGTTCTTTTACATTCACCTGTTGTTTGACTTGACCGTTAGAGAGCTAGAGGCTGGCCCCCTGCTGGCACCTAGCTTCTTTACTTTCTTTCTCTTTGTGTATGAAGTGTTAGCTCTACTAAGGACCGGGCTAGCCGTGGGACCATCTAACAAGCATAAAGGTACCTACAAACTGATACGTCATTAGTTGGCACCGTCTGTAGGAAACAGTTTCCCTGAGAACCTAAGGTCAGTATGGTCGAAACCAGGTCAATGGTGGCTCAACCTAATGAGGGTGCTAGGGTTGACGTGTAAGAAGCCTCCATCTCCAATGGAGCATGCCCCGAAACCCCAAGGGTGGCTGTCCTAGAACAAAGGATCCAAAGACTAACAGCCAGTGTACAGCTGTTGATGGAACCGAACTGAGAGATTATATAAGAGCTTAGGGGCCGGAGAGGTGCAACCGATGACCACGACGCAGGGTGGTCGGAACCCCATACCCCTCAAACCGGAAGCTATGATCAGGGACGTGAAGATGAAGCAGAAATCGCTATGGCTTCCCGATTCTGGGAGGCGAGCTAGCTTGGGGAAAAGGTTTACACCCCAGACCTCTGGGAGGAAAGGATGGAGGATGTAAAGAAGGATATGACAACCATGAATGAGGCTCTCAAAGGAAAAGCCTTGGCTACCATCGACAAGTTGATCTAGAGGACAGACCACCTGTTCACTTCAGAGGTCATGGCTAGACCACTTCTCGACAAGTTTAAGCCACCCCAGATGGAGATGTTCAATGGCGGCAATGATCCCCTCAATCAGTTGGAGGTGTATAAGACACATATGAATCTCCAGGTGGCCTCCGATGAAATCATGTGTCAGGCTTTCCCTACGACAATCAAAGGGTCCGCTAGAGTTTGGTTTAGTAGTTTGAAGCCCGACATCATTTCAAATTTCACAAAGTTGAGTCTGTAATTTTTTGACTATTTCGTCGGCAGCCAGAAACACCGGAAGCCTGCCACCTACTTGCTGAATATCAAGCAAAACAAAGGAGAGTCACTACGGGACTACATGTCTCGGTTTAATAGAGAGATGCTGCAGGTGGATGATGCCGAGAAGATGATTGTGGCTGCTTTTATGGCGGGGCTGCTACCCTCGAAGTTCCTCTTTTCCTTCTTAAAAATCCTTGTCCCGCATGACCAACCTCATGGTGAAGGCTCAGCAACACATGAACGCTAAGGATACCCTCAATGCCCGATGACAGCAAGATGTCAGGCCTAATTCACAGTTAGATAAGAGAAAAAGGGAGCAACAGCAAGCCACGTGGGAAGAAAGGGGTAGTCGGCAGAGAGAAGGCAATGGCAACGGGGGGGTCAGGCCCTGGGTTAACCTCCCCCCAAGCAGGTTCCAAAATTATACCCCCCTCAACGCACCCGTGGAGCAAGTGTTTCTGCACATCAAGGATGATCCAAGCATTAAGTCGCTCGAGAGGATCCGAGCCCCATCAGAGAAGAGAAATCATGATAAGTACTGTCACTTTTAACAGGATCATGGCCACGATACTAATGACTGCTTCGACTTAAAGGATCAGATAGAAGCCCTTATCCAACAAGGGCGACTATAGAGATTTGTTGCTGGGCGGCACCTAATGAGGTGTGAAGACACTGGTCAGGATCCCTCGATTCAAGAAGAGAGAAGGCTAGAGGGATAGATCGGGGAAATCAGGGTCATAGATGGTGGGTTTGTCAGGGGAGGAAAGTTCAGTTCAACTAAAAGGTCACATGTGAGGTAGATTCACACTGAAAGGGAGCAGCAGGTGATGATGACTAAGAGGCCGATAAAGCATCACAAGGCAGAGCACCCCCTATCACCTTTTTTGTAGAGGACGCCCGAGAAGTGAGTCAGCCACATGATGATGCACTGGTGTTGACATTAGTCATTTCAAACTACATCACGCACCATATCCTCATTGATAATGGGAGCTCGAAGACATCATCTACCTTCCGACCTTCGACCAAATGGGTATCGGACGAGACAAGCTTAAGCCCATCCAAACACCCTTGGTTGGATTCACTAACGATAAGTTGGTCCCGTTGGGAACTATGGGCTTGCTAGTCATTACCAAGGCAGGAGAGCGACAGATCACCAGGGTGGTTGACTTCTTGGTGATCGACTGCCCCTCTGCATACAACATAATCCTAGGAAGGCCGACACTGAATCAACTTAGAACAGTCACCTAGACCTACCATCTCTTGATGCGCTTTCCAATTGAGGTGGGAGTCGGGAAAGTCAAAGGGGATCAGTTGACAACCAGAGAATGTTATATGGCCTCACTTAAAGGGGAGCAGGCCCCAAAGGAGACCATGGCATTCGATGGCCTAGAAGTTCAAGACAAAAGAACTAAGGTGGTGGTAGAACCAGGAGGAGAACTCGAGAATGTCATTCTCAACTCGAACACCCCTGATAGAGTAACTGAGTGGGGTTAAACCTACCGAAGGATTTCAAGAGGTGACTGTAAAACTTCCTCACAAAAAACCGAGACTTGTTTGCCTGGATGCATGAAGACATGCCAGGAATAGACCTTGACTAGATGTACATCGGCTAAATGTGAACCCCACCTTGAGGCTCATCAAGTAGAAGAAGAGAAACTTTGCTCCAGAGAGAAATCAAGCAATTACAGATGAGGTTGAGAAATTGTTGAAAGCCCACTTCATAAGGGAGGTCTACTACCCCGAATGGTTGGCAAACATAGTTATGGTGCGAAAGCCAAACAGGAAGTGGTGTATATGTGTCAACTTCACCGACCTAAACAAAGCATGCCTCAAAGACAGCTTTCCGCTCTTGAGGATTAACACTTTGGTGGACTCGACTGCTGGTCACCAGACCCTGAGCTTCATGGATGCCTTCTCGGGATACAACCAAATAAAGATGCATGAGGCTAACTAAGAGAAAACAACTTTCATCACTGACCGAGGGCTTTACTGTTACAAGGTCATGCCCTTCGAGCTGAAGAACGTAGGAGTGGCCTTCCAAAGGTCAATGAAATTTTTAAAAACCAAATCGGGAAGAACGTCGAAGTATATATTAACGACATGCTGGTGAAAAGCCTCTTAGTCGAGCAACAACTGTTGGATTTGAGCGAGACATTCCAAACCCTAAGGAAACACAAGATGAAGTTCAACCCCAACAACTGTGCCTTCAGAGTATCGGCCAGGAAGTTCCTTGGGTTCATGGTTTCCCAACGGAGGATAGAGGCGAATCCTGAGAAGATGAAGGCCATACTCGACATGCAGCCCCCAATGAACACAAAAGAGGTGCAGCGACTAGCCAAGAGGGTAGTAGCTTTCAGCAGATTCATATCCTGGTCCACAGACAAGTGCTTTCCTTTTTTTGCCTATTAAGAAAGGCTTTCTGCTAGGATGAAGAATGCGATAAGGCCTTCTGAGAGCTTAAGGACCACCTCGGCCGCATGACGTTGATCAATCAATCGAAGTAGGGTGAGGTGCCCTATGTGTACTTGTCAGTATAAAAAATAACAGTAAGTTTAATTTTGATAAGGGAAGAGGGCGGGATACAAGTGCTAGTGTATTACACCAACAAAGCCTTCAGAGGAGTAGAGGAAAGATACCCGAGGGTGCTCACAGCTCAGCCACTCAGAATCATATTGCACAAACCCGAGACCTCTGGGAGACTGGTTAAGTGGTCGGTGGAGTTGAGTAAGTTCGACATCGAATACCACCCCTAGGGAGCTATTAAGGGCTAAGCAATAACGGACTTTATCGCCAAGTATACTCATGCACTAGGGAGGAGTTTGAGACGCAAGATAAGCAGCCAGAGAGAGAAGAAGCAGATCAAGCAGAGTGGGTTATACATGTCGATGGCTCCTCAACCAATAGCACGGCCGGGGGAGAAGTTATCTTGGTCACACCAGAGAAAAACAAGCTTGAATACGCTATTATATTTAGGTTCAAGGCAACCAACAATGAGGCTGAGTACAAACTAATGTTCACAAGACTACGTCTTGCTCGCACACTCGGGGCTAAGAAGGTCGAAGTCAACAACGACTCCCAACTTGTGGTAGAACAAGCATAAGGAGAGTATGAGGCAAAGGATGGATGGATGAAACAATACCTCGTCATGGTAGTGAAAGAAAAGTCCAGATTCTGACATTTCAACATGTAAAGAGTCCTGCGAGGACAGAACGAAGAAGCCAACAGGTTAGCCACACTCACATCATCCACCATAGAAAGCCTTAACCCCAAGATCACTATTGAATATCTATCCAAGCCAAGCATTGAAGCAAAAGAAGATAAGGAAGTCAATGTAGCCAGCCTCGAGCCCGAATGGGCTAGCTAGATCATAAAATACATGAAGAATGGAGAATTGTCTGAGGATAAGGAAGAGGTTAGAAAAGTGAAAATATAGTTAAGTCGATATATTTTTCTCGATGACACCCTCTATAAGAGGGGCTTCACCCTCCCCCTACTCAGGTGCATGTCCGAGGAGGAAGCCGACTATGTGCTCCAAGAAATATATGAGGGAATATGTGGGAGCCACTTAGGGGGCAGGGTGATGACTCATAAAGCAATTAGGGTAGAGTATTATTGGCCCTCGATGTAGAAGGATGCAAGTTTTATTGCCAAAAAATGTGACAAATGTCATAGATTCGCCAACATCCTCAAAAAGCCTGGAGAAGAGTTAGTCCCAATAGTTGGACCCTAGCCATTTGCCCAGTGGGGAATCGACATTGTTGGGCCACTCCCCAAGGAAAAGGACATACGAGGTTCCTGGTAGTGGCTATTGACCATTTTACCAAGTGGGTGGAAGCCGAGCCC
>JAOXJP010226438.1:0-11490 GCA_025762735.1 Platanus orientalis | reverse complement strand
ATCCTCGTGGGTTCGACACTCAACTCTTACACTTTATTACTTGAGCGATTCGTATACTTGCGATTTCCCACATCAATTACTTTGATAGTGATGGTGCTGGTGGAAAGTAGGAGAAGGAACTTCAAGTGCACACTAAAAGAAAGAAGCAAGGTGATGAGAATCAAAATCAAAAAGGTGATCAGAATCAGAATCGAGGTGACTAGAATTCTCATCTCCTCATTCAGGAGTCTTCTTTGGATCCAATCCTTGGAACAGGTAACATCCCTTCTTCCTGTGAGTTAGTAGTAGATGATTCTAACATACCTATTGCTCTCAAGAAGGGTAATGATCACGTACTAAGCATCCCATGTCTAACTTTGTCCCTTGCCATGTTTTTTCTTCTACTTTTCAAAATTTTCTTGTTTCGTTGTTGTCAGTTACTATCCCTCGTAATGTACATAAAGCCTTAACACAACCATAGTGGAGGGTTGCTATGAAAGAGGAGATGAATACCTTGGAAAGGAATGGCACATGAAAACTAGTGGACCTTCCACAAGGAAAGATGATTGTTGAGTGTAAATCAGTGTTTAATGTGAAACACAAGTTTGATGGTTCAGTTGATAGGTACAAGGCTTGTTTAGTTGCTAAGGGATACACACAAACCTTAGGTATTGACTACTAGGAGACATTTACCCCTATAGGAAAAATGAATTCAATCCAAGTTCTAATTTCTCTTGCTACAAATCAATGACGGCATTTACTCCAATTTGAAGTAAAGAATGCTTTCTTACATGGAGATTTAAAAAAAGTTCACACGGATCAACCACCTCGCTTCAAAGTACCAAGTGCCAAAGGGGAAATGTTTGTAAGTTGAAGAAGGTCCTTTATGGATTGAAACAATCCCCTCAAGCTTGGTTTGAAAGGTTCAGGGAAGTCATGATTAAGATTAGGTATAAACAATGCCAAGTAGATCATACTTTATTTGTGAAGAGATAGGGTCAGAAAATGACAACACTTATTATATATGTGGATGATATAATAGTTACAGGTAATGATGAAGTGAAAGTAACACAACTGAAGAGCAATTTAGCCAGAGTTTGAAATCAAGGATCTCCGCTCACTTAAGTATTTCCTCGGCCTTGAAGTTGCAAGGTGTAGACAAAGGAACTTTCTTTGTCAAGGAAAATATGTTTGGACTTGTTACAAGATTCAGCAATGATGGACTGTAAGCCATGTACCACACCTATTGAGGTAAACCATAGACTCAAAGAGGATGACAATGAGAGGTTGATTGATGCTGGTAGATATCAGAGACTCGTGGGACGTCTTATTTATTAGTCGTTAACCAGACTAGACATAACATATCCAGTCAGTGTGATTAGCTAGTTTATGCATGCTCCTACACAGGCTCATATGGAAGCAACGTATAAAATTTTGAAGTATTTAAAGGGTTGTCCAGGAAAATGTATCCTCTATAAGAAAATTAATCATCACAGAGTGGCTGTTGCAGCATACACTGATGTTGATTGGGTTGGTTCTTTGACAAACATGAGGTCTACTTTCGGCTATTGCTCTTTTGTTTGGGGCAAATTAGTCACATGGCATAGCAAGAAACAGTTAGTTGTGGCTAGGTCAGAAGCTGAATTTAGGACTATGGAAAATGGAATATGTGAAATACTGTGGCTAAAGATGTTACTTGTTGGACTTAGATTTCCAATGAAAGGTCTAATGAGTCTATTTTGTGATTACAAAGTTGCCATCAGTATTACACATGATCCAGTGCAACATGATCAGACCAAACATGTGGAGATTGACATTAATCGGCATTTCATCAAATACCATATTAAGTCAAGTTGCATATGTATTCCTTTCATTCAGACCAAATATCAAATTACAGATGTATTCACCAAAGGTCTGGATGGTACTCAGTTTTCATATCTTGTAAACAAGCTGGGAATGATAGATATCTATTCACTAGCTTGAGGGGGAGTATTGAGATACAGTGTATTGAGGATAGTATTGTCACATTAACTATATATATGTATCTATACCGTATACTACACTTTGGATATACCATCCCTCTACATATATATATAATGGGGGATAACCCTCTCTAATACGATTCCATTCTCTATCTCTTTTCTTCTCTTTTTCTTATCTTTCTCTTCTAACTATTTGCAGGAACATCAACCAACTAAATCAACTATTATGGACGAAATGACCAAGACCACTCATTTCTTACCCGTTCGGATAAATTACTCATTTGATAGATTGGCTAAGTTGTACATCAATGAGATCGTAAAATTACATGGTATTCCAGTGGAAATAGTTTTATATTGTAATCCGCAATTCATTTCGAGATTTTGGAATATCTTGCAGCAAAATATGAGAACTAAGTTGAATTTTAGTACGGCTTTTCATCCGCATTCAGATGGGCAGTCAAAAAGGACTATACAGACTTTGGAGGACATGTTGAGAGCTTATGTGATTGATTTAAAAGCAAGTTGGGATGATCATTTACTGTTGATTGAATTTGTCTACAATAACAATTACCAAGCTAGCATACAAATGGCACCATTCGAAACTTTGTATGGAAGAAAGTGTCAAACACCTATATGTTGGGAAGAAGTTGGCAAAAGAAAGTTTCTTGGACCCGAATTAGTTCAAGTGACAACTAAAAAAAATTAGAGTTATTCCAGAAAGATTGCTTGCAATACAGAGTAGGTAAAAGAGTTATGCAGATCAGAAAATGAGAGAACTTGAGTTTCAAATTAGAGAGCATGTATTTATAAAGGTATCACCATCAAAAGGTATTATGAGTTTGGAAGGAAAGGGAAACTAAGTCTCAAGTTTATTGGACCGTTTAAAATTCTAAAGAAGATGGACGGTGTTGCTTATGAACTGGCGTTGCCACCGGATTTGTTATATGTCCATGTTTCATCTCATGTGTTAGAATTTAAACTACTCCATGACGAGGACTTATCGTATGAAGAGCAATCAGTTCAATACTTGGACAGGAAGGAACAAGTGCTACATTTGAAAGTGATTCCGTATGTGAAGGTATTATGGAGGAACCATTCGGAAGAAGTAACTTGGGAAGGAAAAGACAAGATGAAGAAAAAGTATCAACACTTGTTTTGCACTCTAGGTATGCCAAATTCAAATGACTGAATTTATTTTAAGGGGGAGAAAGTGTAACACACCACATATGCTCACACATATTTTGCACGTGTCGCACATATCTCAAACATATATCATACACACATGTTACATTTGTTCCGCACACACTTAAAATAATTTAAAACATATATATTGAACTGTAGACTACTATAACTTTAGAAACACACCAGTAAAAATGTAGAAGAAATTTGTGAACAAATCGTGTGATTAGAAAGGCTCTTATATGTGCCCCACATAAGAGGGCCAGATTTAAGATGATGTCTTTATGTGGGTCCTTTTTGTGTCTTGTAAGGAGTGGGTCAATTTTGTAATAAGGCCTTTTATGCCAATGGTAGATTAGGATTTTTATTTGCAAGGGTTTGTTTGTAATAAGGCTAAAAGTCAGGGTTTAAATTGGGATTGTAGTGGGCCACTTGGCTCTACATATTGTTTGTCCTTTAATAGGTTGTCATATTCAACAAATGGGCCCCACAAAAAGTGATAATCAACAGCCCATGTGCTCATAAGATTTTTAAGTTTTAAATTTAGAAAGTTTTTAAAAGTCTTAAGACTTTAGGAAAGTTTGGTTAGCGAGTCTCTTAGATTTTTAGAAGTTTTTATTTTAGACAAGTTTCAATTATTGAGTTTTGAAAGCCTATTTCAAGGCACCCCCTCCCCCATATTTTATAATGAAGCATTTTAAGAATTGTATTGAATTATTGGATGGTTTCCCAATGTATGGTTGTGGTCATGTTCTTCCCTCCAAAGATTGATGTCATCTCCTAGGTTATACCCTTTATCTCCTCGTGGGTTGTAGCACTTATAGTGCACCCGTGAGTTTCCACCTCACCCTCCCAATATCTCTACTTCTCTTCTTCTTCTCTTTATTTTCTCTAATTTCTTCTCCTCTCATACTTGCTGGAAATTCATCAACATCAGAGAATTAAAGTGTTTGACTCCATTAACAAGGTACGTGTGCAATTTTTCTGGTTTTACATATTCTAAAAATCTCCCATTTCTATCATCCTTATTTTTCTAATTCCTTTTAAGGCTTTGATCCTCATTTGATCCCCTACAAAACCCCTCAATCTCCCCTTTGATCAAATTTTTCTCTCTCTATTAATTTCAAAAGACTTCCTACTGTTTTGCCTAAACCTCCACCAAAGGAATCTTTGAGTTTTCTAAAATTTCATGATTTAGCAAATCAAAACTTGTCCAAATCTCATGGAATTTTAACTGTAGACCCTCTGAACTCTGCACTACTGATCTAGAAAATTTCAGAATTTTTCTGATGCTTCATAGAGGCATTTTGGTAATTTTTGGACTTTCTATCTAAAATTACAGAAATACCCTTTTGAGTTCTTTTCTTCTCTTTTTTTATTCTAATTCCTCCTAATCTCTGTTTTATCATTGTATTCTCTATTTCCTTTGATTTTGTGACTACTTGGGTGTTTCAAATTCAATTCTTGAATTTTATTTGCTCCAATTTTGGAATTTGGCGTTTTCAAATTCAATTCTAATTCCTCCTACTATCAAGTTTTGGCATTTTCTCTACTGTGCTACATCACATAGTTAATATGATAGCACCTAAAGAATTGTAGAAAGCCATCAAATGGCAAACATGACATCATATATAGATTATAGAAGCAACAAAAGTAATAGGGATAAGAATTTTTTGAACCCAAAAAAAAAACACAATCTGACCTGTTGTGTAGAGAGGCAGATGCAGTAATGTCTCTTGAAGTGGAGTACAAACTGAGGATGAAGGTTTCGATAATGCTGCTGTTAGATCATCCACATCTTTCTGGTCAGGGTATAGATTCTGGGAGGATGAAGACAGTGGTGGTCCAGGCTGTGTAAACTGATTTGGAGTTAACAAACACAGAGGTTTTGTTAAAAAAGGACCTGAAGTAGAACCAGGACTGGAAGATGAAGAAGGCGTCGAGGATTGAATAGGAACAGCTGATAAGTTGGCAGCACCACCTGTACCAAAAACTGGAGCTGTGAGGGCCTTAATATCTTGACTAGATAAAGGTAGTGAGTACATAGTAACTATATTAGAAGTCGTATATGAAGAATGAGATGGCAATGATGCCTTAATCGACAGAGAAGATGCTATATCACTAGGGAAAGTAGAAATGGAAGGAGTAAGAGCAGATGTAAGATTGCAAGGAAGAGAGTTGGCTGAAGGGATAAGTGGAGATATAGGAGTAACACCTTTTAACAAATTTTCCATGCTTGTATTTAAAGGTTCCTGAACTGCAGGATACAGCAAATGATTCTGCAGCATTAATGGAACAGGCACTGTAGGAGGGGGCTGAAAAGGCAAAGACCACTGTTGAGCATTCTGTAGACTGCTTGACGATCCATAATATCCTTGCCAGTGCATTGGCATAGAAAGAGATGCCTTATTGGCGTTTTCAGTAGCAGGAGAAGAACACCATGAACCCAAGTAGGCTCCTGGAAGATACGACGGCAATTCATCTGGATAGGCTATCTGGGGTAAAGCTGAAGGTTCCCCATGGGAGCGTAAATCTGTCAGAGCTCCATCTCTAACTAAAGCAGATGTTGAAGAATCTAAAGGACTGCAGACATAGTGTGACTGTATAGAAACAAAAGATAAGTATATGTAAGGGCATATCCCCAAATGAGAAAAAAGATAAGCGCCTTAAAAATGCCAAGTCCTTGTAAATTGCCACCATGTAAAAGAAAGAAAAAAAATACCTGAATAATAGCTGGATCATTGTGTATCTTCTGTTCTGCATGAACAGGTGGGGATGATTTAACTTGCAAATCCTGAAAACATAGAAAATCATCAACTTTTATAAACAATAAATTGATAGTCACCACTATCTTCTTACACAACCTGCCATCATAGAAAACCTATGATAAGAAAGCATAAACAAAAGAAGCGCAGGTATTCTTTCAAGTCACATTTGTGGTTAGCATGATGTGGAGACAATCGCATAGGTCTAGGAAATGAATTGAGGCTTTGGCGAGAAAAAGTATAATGATAGTTACGGATCAGCTATTCACATGATAACTCTTATCCAAATCAATCACATCAAAGTTATTTTCATCATTCCTATCATCTGAAATTCCAGGATAGATAAACATCAAATCCCACTCAGTTAAGTAATGAACAGGTACTTCAGGGAACAAGCTTACCTGATATGGCCAACCCATAAGGAATGAATGTTATTGTGATAGAGGAATCCATATGTGTTGACATGTGGCTCGGTACAAGCTGTGGAGGCCTATGGAGATTCTCTCATTCCCTTAGGAGGGTGGTGTCAATCTTGATGCGTCTCATTCCAATGGTTGCCAAGATCGGCCAATTAGCTAGGTTGTAGGTATCTAGGCAAGTGTTGATTTAGAGCCATATCCATTGCTAAATCCTTGATATACGTTTTCACCTTTGTACTTTTATTTTCTATCATACTACACATTTGTATCTATTGGTTGCCCCACCTAGCTGCTATAGAGCTTGGGATTTTTTTTTTTTTTTGTGAAGGTATAGATATTTGATTTGAAGCAGGTATGAGGGTTCCCTGATGAGGACATCAGTCCACATGGCTGCAGCTTGAGGACTTACCAGCATAGGAGGAGAGGACCCCTCACTATATGGTTCGAGTAGTCCCTTGATTGGGTCCCACATAGGCCACGGCTGGAGCTTTAGAGGAGCACATGTGCTGATTTTGATGTGGTCGTATGGACCATTTTTATGGAGGCAGAATTTTGTTTTTTTAGCATTTATCTTCATGTTTATGCAACACATTATCATTTTTATTATCTTTATGTGGATTGAATGATGTGTGAGTCCAAAGGTTATTAGGAGTTGATTTATGTTATTTATGTTTATATTTGGAGTCTTTAATTACAAATAAAAGAGTGATTAGGAGTTACGAGTAATTAGGATGAGATTGGGATTTAAGTTGTTATAGAATAGGGATTATTTTGTGAACTCAAAGTTAGAATAGGATAGGGTTTTAGTGTTGATCGTGGGTTATATAAAGAACCCAGCAACATTGTTTTTTTCATTTCCTTATGCAATAAAAACTTTTAGAAGAGCATCGGTTGTGCTGTCTTCTTCCTCAAGCTTGTGCCAAGCTTTGACCTAGGTGGGTCTCCTAGGTTGTGTAGTGGGTGATGAGGACATCCAAGCTCCTCATCGGGTGTACCAGCGACAGAGGAGGATAGAGCCTCGTTCGTTGTGGTTCGAGTAGTCCAGGAGCATGTGGGGCCCACCTGAGAGCCCATGAAGGGGCTGGATCACTTTTAGTTATTTAGTTTTTAATTATGTTTAGTTTTGGTGTGATTCCCATGCATTTTGAGTAGGTATTTCACGTTTTATTTGGAGTTTTGTAAGAAAGGCATATGTGTCCTTTTTTTTTTTTTTTTATTTGAGGGATATTTTTGTAAAAGGAGGGGGGCGGCAGCTACAAAAACCCTATTCCTTATGTAATTTTCAATGAAGAACTTTGAAAAGCACAAGAGTGGTTGACGGCTACACCCCATCCAGAGATTGGAGTCTAGGATTTCTTCCTGGATTGAAGCATTCTTGGTGACAGGCCAAGGTACAAGACTGCGGACTGTGCATTGTGTTATTTTCCAGGTATTTGCTGCTAGCTTCTTTTATTTCTTATTATCTCTATGCTGTAAATGAGTGGTTAAGAGTAATGGCTGAGGATTCTTGTGCCCATAATTAAATCTCCCATTAATCCCTATATGTTTCATGATTCAAATCCATTTGTCGGACTGTACAATTTCCTGCACTTATTTATGATGTTACAGCCTTGACTAAAGCCTGCGGCCACCCCTAAGAACCTCCAACCTGAAGCTTGATTATTGGGTTTTCTCTTATTGAATCCGATCCAACAGCTGCCCTTTGATACTTCATTCAATGGCAGAACTGTTTCTCCCAGTACTACCCCATGTCACTGATAATGCCCACTTTAAGGCATTAGTGGACTGATAAAGAGGATACCAGAAAATTCTGTGTCTATTCTTTTCTCAACCATTACTTTTCTTGAAGTGTCACTTTTTCCATATAAATTTCAGCTACCTGTTAGTATGCGTTTGGAGGTACATGGCCTTTATTTGATCGTTGATTTTATACTAATCTGTTAAAGGACAACATATGGCTGAGTTCATACTTGATTGGGAATAACTTTATCAATTCTTGAACTGTTGGTTTGTATTGTTGGACCATAATTAAATTCCGAATTGAAACTTAAGTGAACCGGCTGACGAGTAGGAATCTTGGCTATATCAAGCAATATTTGGCGTAATTTCATTTGATCCCTTCCTATTATAGTACTTGCATGCATCTGGCATCAGTGGGCCTTCACATATCAGGTGCACTTTTTTTCTCTTCTTTCTTTATTCTGATTGTTGTTTTCAGCAATTTGTCATTAAAGAAACCTTCTTGATTGAAGTTCTTTGAACCAAAAATATGGAAATCTGTACACAGCCTCTACCCATCTATTAATCCTTGATTTTCCATTCAAGAACTTTCTTCTCCAAGTTTTCCAACCTGCAGCCATAATCCCTTACCTTCCTCCACTGTTTTCTCCCTCAAGAAATCAAATCCCTAATCTAATACCCTTCCAGCATTCTCCAATCTGATTTCTTCAAGAAACCTTAAACCCTACCCTTCCCTTACACCCTCGTAATCCATTCCTTTGTGTCTGATCTGAAATCAGACTTTTCTCTTCATAATATAACCTGCGGCTGTACCAGACAAGAATTCTCTTATTGTTTCTTGGTTCAACACTGAGATCTCTCACTTGATAAGCCTACGGCAGTTCTAAGTTTCAATCCCCTGATTGATTCCAGGTGTGGCACTGATGAGGACGTTATGGCCGAGATGGTGTTGATTCATGCTTCCAGTATTCTAGTTGCACTATTTAGTTTTTTTTTTTTTTTTTACTTTATTTATGTGTCTTGTAAAGCGGGGGGGGAGGAACATAATTTTGAAGGTATTTTAGTCTAATATTGTTTATTAGGGAGTTTTTGGTCTTTTATTTTAGACTGGGGAAATTTTAATATATGTATTTGGGCATGGGGGTGTTTCAGTCCATATAGGGACTTTTATTTGTAAAGCTAGCCATGGGGCTCTCTTTATAGAGACCACGACCAGACTTTTACTTCTATGCAATATTGAGTTTGATTTGAACATGAACTTCTCTTCTCTTCTCTTCTCTTCTTCCTTGCTGCAGATCGGAGACCTTCAAAACCCTGGAATGGGACTAAGCCCCCACCTGGTTTAACACTGGTCGTGGAGGCCACTACCTCCCCTTGGGTTAAAGGTTCCTTCTCTCTTCTTCAATTCTCCTATTTTTGTTATACAAATTTTTTTCTGTGCTGAAAACGAACCTTTTGTAGAAGAATCACCACCATGTTCCAAGTATCAGGGCCTTGCTCAAATCAACACCTCCAAGGTCCTTACCAGTGTTGGACAATCCTATTAGGAGTGAAGAATTGGCCACAGCTGCAGTTTGAAGAGAGTTCTATCTGATTCCTTTAGTGTCATGCGTGAAACAGGGTGAAAATCACTTCTTGGGAGATCGAGTACCAACTCTCACCATTCGAGCTTTTGATGTTTTGATCTTCCCAATACCTTTTACACTCTTGGACAATCCAATGTGAAGTGAAAGTAGGCTCTACAATTTAGTTTTGAGAATTCTATACAGGGGAATTCTTGTACTTTATACTCAACCAATTAAATAAATACAAGTATGGAAAAGAATCCAAATAATTCCTCTCCCTACGTTTTATTCTCCTTCTTTATTCTGCTTCTTCTAACCTAACCAAGATTGTAAATAAACTTAGTATTAGAACCAGGTTTTAGGGTTTCCAGACATCAAAAACCAGTGCAGGGATGTGCTGACGTCAACAGGTTGTACTATCACGGACAGAGTTCTCTCTATAACAACAGTGTGGCACCCCAACCATCACCTAGCCAAGTCAACTTAACAGCCATTTGATCCCTTCTTCGACCCATCACTATGCCCCACATGCACTGAAAAGGATATTGCTCACCAAGAGCACCATCATGCCAAGTCTTGCTTGACCGGCCCACGAACTACTTCCTTGCATTGCCACAACGTTTACCCCGCTTGTAGGGTCCCTCGCTTCATCGCCACCTAAGCACGCAACTAGTCAGCCACCTCAACGCCCATGTCGTGCCATCAAAGCCCATCTCAAACGACCACGGAGTTCATCATGTTCTGCTTGTAGCACTAAAGGCCCAGCACGCTTACAGCACATTCTTGAGTTGCCACTCGAGCCATTATGCTCTCTGACGACGATGGAACCTTACCCGCGTACCATGTCATTCCATGCAAGATGTTGCCTCGAGTCTTGTCATGCCACCACTATGGCTATCCAATGTCAAGCCAAGATTTTGTCCAGCACAAGGACCAGGCACACCCGAGCACAAAGGCCATGAGATAGCCCACTCAACTGCCTATGTGCCGGCACTATCACATACCGCATGCTAGTAGCGCACCCATAGGAAAGCCACTATTCTTAGACGACTGCGCAGTACTGCCACACTAGGCTCCCAAGCACTATCCCATGAAGGATCCCAACCTCCATAGGAACCCTACGCAACACCTCTGTGTGCCAAGAGCCACCCCCAACCAACGTTGGAGATGCTTCGCAGTTTAAACTCATGCGAGTTAAGAGCATGTCCAATGCATGCACACAATCCATCATGCCAAGCCATGCCTTAACATGCCTCTTGCCTATGTCAAGAGCTTGGGTGCTTAGAACACCCACCCCTCAAGGTGTATGCTAAGCCCTTTATGGATTGATAGAAGGGAACATCATTACCCCCCAGAAAATCATATTGGACTTATTTACGAAAATGCCACCATGCCACAAGCTAGGCCGCCCATGCCACAACACATGCCAAGCCAAGTCCGTGACAATACACTAACGTCAGCAAGGTCGTACAATTGTCAAATGAAGCCGACCTTATGAATCAATAAATTGTGATTAATACTCTAATCTGATTATTTTTTACAATTTTTTTATGATCGTAAGCATTTTTTTTTTTTTTTGAAGTTTTTTGCATTGGAAGGAAAAAATCGCAGATCTGAGAAATTTGCTCGATTCAATCTTATTGGGAGTTGTTTAAAAGGTTTAATCATAGGATGGGTCGTTTTTATGACGATTCATTATGAAGTGTTCCCACTCAATTTCGTTGGGAATTGAGTTCTTTGTGAAGCTTTATTTTAGACAATTTTGATGCCAGGTACCTCCAGTTGAATTTTTTTGGTTTACAAAATATCAAAAATATATATATATATATATATATATATATATATATATATATATATATAT
>JAOXJP010226437.1:0-11490 GCA_025762735.1 Platanus orientalis | reverse complement strand
TTTATTAATCGTGTCAAAGCGGGTTGACCTGTTTTGACCCGAAACACGTTTAGGGTCAACCCTAACCCGCTTATTTTTGTGTTGGGTTGTGTCGGGTTCGCGGGTCATGTCAAACATTGCCACCCCTACTTATTTCATTCCTAACCATATTTACTATAATACCTTTCTTTTGTGGTAATTCTTTAGTTAACCCATTTTTCTACTCATTTTACCAAAAACTCTCTAGTTGTTGCATCCTGAAACTAACCTAATGTGTCCCCACCATGTCCAAAAGAATTTATTTTTTTATTCTGACACATTGGGGGCACCCATGCAGAAGTATCCCAGCAGTGTTTGTGTCCAATCTGATATGTGTCAGACACAAACACGTTGAGGTTTTTGAAGCATCCCTACTTCCTAGCTGCTTAATGTGTTGTGGTGACCAGGAGACAGGCAGCCCTTTTTTTTTACATTGTCCGGCCTCAAGGTATGTCTGAGTTTTCTTCTTGAGGTGGTTCCAGCTGTTATGGGTTATCCCCGAGTCTATGAAGGCCCCTCCTTCACTCTTGGAGTCACCCTAAGGCAGGCTTATCGCAGCAAGGCTGTTTCATTTGAAGATCCCTTCCCCTAATGATCAGTTGGTCGATTTGGAAGGAGAGCAATGCCCGTATCTTTGATGGGGTTGCAGTGGACAACCACAGACTTCCGGAGAAAGTTCTTACTTTGCTTGCGGTTTGGCTCAATCACCTCCCCATGTTTAGGGAGGTGAGGCCTTTTCAGTGGTTTTTGGGGTCAGATGAGCTTGTTTTTGGATGAGGCCTTCGGGTTATTTGTTTGAGCGGCATTTCTCATGCTGCCCTGCTTCCCTATTTTGATCTTCAATAAAATTCCTTATTTATCAAAAAAAAAAAAAAGGAACCCCCCAAGTTCAAATGACCATATAAGGATGGCTATTAGAAGCCTGGTCCAAACCCTCATAGAAAGATTTCGTGGAGAAGCGACCTTTCACCCTAGTTTGGAGCCCTCAATCTAGTTTTAGTCCACTAATCTACACATTTGCGTCTTTTTTCCTTAAAAACCTTATAGAAGTTGTCTCATCACACGGAAACAGCCTCTCTGCTTGCAGGGGTAAGGCTGCGTACATCTGACCCTGCCTAGACCCCGCAGTGGCGGGAGCCTCGTGCACTGGGACTGCCCGTTTTTTAAGTTGTCTCATCAACTCTAGATGTGAATTGAAGGAATTGTGATGATTTTAGGACTATTTCAAGGGACATTACACTGATTTTTCACCAAATTTTTAGTGGAAACCTAATGCATTCTATGAAAATGCTATGTTGAGCAGTTGATATATCTTTGGGTTGGTCTTAGTAAGGGCGTGTGGTTGATCAGTTATCATCTCTGTGGGCAACTATTTATTAATAATGTATATGAGGATCTATATCTTTAATACCGACCAATGCATAGATATAGACTTTGTTGTCCAGGTCCATCATTCTATCCTCATGTAGATCCACTTCATTTTGCAGAGTAAAGTCAACTGGAAACCATGAATATTTCATTTAAAAAGTACACAAATCTGCAAATAAATACACATGGATGAATCTAAAAAATGTGTTAGAGAGCTACCACTGCTGTTGAAGACATTGACAAGAATGCACCAACAAACACGCCCTCTGAAGGTTTGCCACCGCATAACTGCAGAAAGCATGCAGTTGCATTGATCAGAACTGCAGCAATGAGAATTGAAAAAGATATGATAACATAAACTCTTCAAATGTTTTGGAAAATTGACTCAGAAGATGGACATAAATTTAGAATTTAGAGCATTTAAAGTAAGAACTTGATATGATAACCATCAAAGCCATTGCCTTAAAGAATATTGTCTAAAAATTGCTTCATGCCTTGAAGAACAATATAACAAGTGTTAGGAATTAAGACGGCACAAAACTGACTTAATTAAACAAAACTCAGACAGATACCTTGCGAATTATATTTTGTGGCAAATTAACAATAGGACAAATACTAAAACAGATAGCTTGTGAATTATATTTCATGGCAAAGAAACAGGAACAAAGACGGTAATACATATACATAACGTGCAATTTGTAGCAAAATAATAGTGTCTAAAAAAATGGTGAAAAGAATCTCTTGCCTTTACCTCTAAAAAAAAAAAAATGGTCAAAAGAAAGGGAAAAAAAATAAAAGAAAAGAAGAACAGGACCCTCCTTGTGTATGAAATAATTATGAACTCCGGAAATCGGAATTGATATTAATTGTAATTCGAAAATCGAGATTGGCCGTAAAGTAAAAGTACGTGTACAGAACTGAAAGAACCCAACTACAACTTTAAGAGGAAAAAGAAGCCACAATGACAAGATAAATTCCCATAGTCCATTTATGATGCAGGACAACATAGGGGAGGCTGTTACTCCTGCAGGTAACGGGCCCAAGATTACCCTAAACAGTACTCTAAAACAAGTGAATATCAATTTATGACAGAATCTGGGCAGCAAGTAAAAATTACCAAAATACTCCTGCCTAGTAGTTGGAATTGTATGAATTTTGGCATACCAACAGAAGGTTGATAGGAGAACAATTCTACAAAATTTCAGCCCAAGCAGATTAATAAAAGTATCTAAAAGTATGATTTATCAGGTTGTTCTCATAATCCAGTAACAAAACTTTAAAGATCTAGGGTTAGGGTTGACAGAAAATCAGCAAACTCAAAACAAAATCAAGTGGATTTAAAGGCCTAGAATACCTTACCTATTGGGGAACAAAACCCAGCATAGAGACCACTGGAAATCCCTTCCCTAGTTGGGGCAATATGAGCAGAAAATCTGCCCAGAAATTCCCCAGCCGATGGCTTATTTGTTCAGTACAGGGGCTGCCTGCAGTCCTTAAGCCCAGCAGCTTTTGGTTCTTCTCAGCCGTAGGGTTTTCTTCAAACTTCAGCAATACAAGATTGTGAGAAGAAAGAAGAAGATAGGGAGAAGAATGAGAAGTAGAAGAAAGAAGAAGAAAGGTACCAATCAGCACCAACTGATTGGGTGCTAGGGCACCAACCAGTAGAGAAAAAATCACAGCTCCAACCATGAGACACAATTCAAAATAAGCTTTATTTCTTTATCAATAATCCCCCTCAACCAACTCATGGAATTTGTTGGGGTATTTGGAATGAAAGAAGTCGAAGAATTTTTCATGGGATGCAGAAGTCCTCTTTGGAAGTCGCAAACTCAATCCTCTTAGAGGTGACCTGTTAGGTGCTAGTGTCCAAGGAATGTCCAAGTCTCTGTCAATGAAATCTAGAGAGATTGGCCTTCTTGCATTAGCTCTTAGTTTTTGTGGTTGTGTTTTGCTCTTGTAGTTCTTTTTCTTGTTTCTTTTATTATTCTTTGCTTTCTCTTCTCAATAAAATCATTATTCATAAAAAAAATCATTAAAAGATATTTTCCTCTCTGCTTGATTTCTTCAATTTTTAAGGGTCAACTGGGGTGTCCTTGATTCCAGATGCCGCACTGAAATTATATTACATACAAAGTCTGATTTGGGGTTGATATTCAATACTGTATCAAGTATTGACATGCCAACCCCCAACCCCAGGTGTATCGCAAGTTCTTAAAACCTCTACAAACCCCTGTTTTCTTCAAATTTTTTGTAGAACTAGCTTCTATTAGATAAATCTAGGACTCAAGTTCAGTCATTTCGAATTAAAAACACGTATTTGAGACAGCGAAACCCCAAACTTTGTCAACTTTAGTTAGTCCCTTATTTTAGCTCCGATCCTCCTACATTTTTTAAGTAAATGCTATGCATATATAGCAAATCTACACTTCCATGTGGTTGAAAATTATTTTCGAAAATAAATATATTTATTCATTTTTCGACAAAAAAAAAAACACACCAAATGGGCATTGTTTCATTTGTTTTTTTATATGAGATACTACAGCCCATTATCTTACATAATATGTCAATTTGACAAATTTTCGAAATAAATTATTTTTTATTTATATAATTATCAAATAAATAAATAAATACTGAAAATACCAAAAAAATTGAAAAGTTATAGGAACCATATTATAACACATTGAATTTCTCTTAATTTTACTATATTTTTTGATATTTTTTAATTTTTTCTTATATTTTAATTAAAAATGAAAAAAGAAAATTACAGCAAACATGGTTGAACATTTTGAAAAGTAGTGTGTATGTTTCTTTGAATCTCTATAATATATTGTGATTTGCTATTTTTTATTTTTATTTTGAATTTAGCACATTTTCATGTGCTCTATTGTATTTATAGAATTTCAGAATTACGAATATGCCTTGCCATTCGCGCCAAGAGGAAGATGTGGGTAACATTGAGTTGCAACATGTAAAGGTGGCAATTCATGTTGGCGGGTCGGGTTCGTGTTGTGTCGAGATAAGGGTATACGACTATATGACTCAACCCGAACCCAACCCATTTATTAATCGTGCCAAAGCGGGTCGACCCACTTTGACCTGAAACATGTTTACAATCAACCCTAACCCGTTTATTTCATGTTGGGTTCGTGTCAGGTTCACGGGTTATGTGATAATTCGTGTTGGTGGGTCAGATTTGTGTCATGTCAAGTTAAGGGTATACGAATATATGGGTCAACCTGAACCTGACCCATTTATTAATTGAGACGAAGCAAGTCGACTCAAAAAACTTTTGCAATCAACCCTAACCCGCTTTATTTTGTGTTGGGTTCACGGGTTGTGTCAAACATTGCCACCCATAGCAGCATGCCACTAGGATTGATGGAGATCAATCTAAGTCAAAAAGTAGATATTGTGGTATGGAGATGCGTGGTGGTGGGATATCATGGCTGAAACATCTAACAAGTGAGAAACATAAAAATGTAAAAAAAAATATGAACGTGTCCTAAAGGAAGTCAAAGATACAATGACTAAGCAATTGGAGGAGAAAAGGCAAAGAAGAATGCTATGCTTGAGAGGGAAGCAACATTCAAGGATGCTACATTGGATGTTGACTCTAATGATGATGATAGGATAGCATACCCATCTGATTGTGAGATAAAGCAGCTAAGACACTAACTTAGGCTTGCAGTGAAGGCAAGCATTGCAGATCAACATAAGAGAGCAACTTCGTCGTATTTATATTTCTAGGCTAGATTTTGGGCCTTTTATACGAGGGAGGGGGTAATGGTATTAGAGATGTTGGTGGTAGCACCAGGGGGGTGCAAGTACCCACGAGCATGAACCACACCAATAATATGAGGGATGAACCTACGCCCATTCCCACCAATATTGGTTTATACCGCTCCCAAGAAACAAAACAAAAAAAACTGAAGAATATACGAGGGAATGTAAGAGATAAGGTAGGCCAGCGCATAAGCAAAATTCTTATTCTTCCACATGATTCCAGCCCATGGAACTACGACTTGTTTATGTGATTTGTGCTATGGATTTGTGAGTTTATGTGCTTGGAAGAGAAGGTCAAAGGAGAAAAAAGGAGACAATAGAATATTATTAGGTCAATCGTATGAGTTTATTTTTATCATACGTTGGTATTTATATTAATAATATATTTGTACATTGTATCTATGGTATACCAAAGGTATGGGTATATAATACCCTAATTACATAAATACCCTCGCATACGATACTTCAACATTCCCCCTTAAGTTGGAGCATGAATATCGACCATGCCCAACTTGTTGATGATGTCATGGAGTTGCATCTTTGTAACACCTTTGGTCAATACATCTGCTAACAGTTGTTCCATAGTGACAAACGGCATGCAAATTAATCTGCACAGTATCTTTTCTCTGATAAAATGTCAGTCCACTTCAATATGCTTTGTCCGATCATGTTACACAGGATTGTAGCAGATACTAATAGCTGACTTATTGTCACAATACAAGCTCATGGGTGTTTGTACTTCGAACCCCACTTCATAAAGTAAACTCCTCAACCAAAGAGCTTCATAAATTTCATGTGCCATTGACCTGTATTCTGCTTCAACACTAGATCTTGCGACCACAGATTGCTTCTTGCTTCTCCATTCACAAGATTCCCACCAACAAATGAACAATAGCCTGAGGTTGATCTTCTATTTGTGACTGATCTTGCTCAGTCTGCATCAGCATAAACTTCAGCTCTCACATGATCATTATCAGAAAATAGCAAGCCCTTACTTGGAGCTGACTTCAGATACCTCAGTATAAGAAAGGTAGCCTCTAGATGAAGCGTTCTTGGTGCATGCATGAACTGACTGACAACACCAGCTGCAAAGGCAATATCTAGTCTTGTGAATCCAAGAAAAATCAATTTCCCAACAAGTCATTAATATTGTCCCACATCAATCAACGGCCTTTCATCCTAATCATTCAACCCATGATTAGCTTCAATAGGAGTATCTGTAGGTTTGACTCCCAATAATCCGGTCTCAGTGAGATCCAGCACATACTTTCTTTGTGATATGAAGATACCTCTTTTGGAACGAGCAACTTCAATACCTAAGAAGTAACGTAAGATACCCAAATCCTTTACTTTGAACTCACTACTCAAATGAGACTTCAACTTATTCACTACTTCTGAAACATCTCTAGTAACCATTATATTGTCCATATATACAATAACTGTTGTAGTCCCCTTCAACGAGCGCTTAACAAACAAGGTATGATCAGCCTGAGATTGTTGGTAACCAACCTTTCTTAAACTTTCACCAAATCTCTCGAAACCAACCTTTCTTAAACTTCCACTAAATCTCTCAAACCATGTCCTTGGCAATTGTTTAAGCTCATACAATGTCTTCTTTAATTTGCACACCTTATCTTTACTTCCTAGAATTTTAAAGCTTAGAGGGAGCACCATGTACACTTCTTCATGTAAGTCACCATGAAGAAATGCATTCTTCACATCTAATTGCCAAAGTGGCCATTTCTTGTTAGCCGCAATAGATAGTAACGAATTGAATTCATCTTGGCCACCAGTGCAAAGGTTTCTTGGTAATCTATTCCATATGTTTGTGTATATCCCTTTAAAACTAGTCTCGCCTTGTACCTGTCAATAGACCTATCTGTCTTGTATTTGATGATATACACCACTTATATCCTACCGATTGTTTTCCTGCCGGAAGATTCGCAAGTTCCCATGTACCATTTTTTTCAAGAGCTTTCATTTCTTCATACATGGCATCTCTCTAATGAGACTGGGAAATTGTCTCTTTTAGATTGGAAGGAACATGTACAGATGACATAGAACTAACAAATGTACGATATGAATGCTTCAAGGCTTTATATGAGACAAAGTTGAAGATAGGGTGATTGGTGCAAGATCTCTTTGCCTTACGAAGAGCAATAGGAAGGTCATCATCATTTTCAACAAGAACTAAAGGAGTAAGAGTTGTAAATTTACCTGGTTCCAAAAAGACATTTGGAGGTGAATCATTTGTTGTGTCCTTCTTCCTCCTTGTATAAACCAGCACTCCTTCCCATTGTCTGAAACTGGCATGTGAAAGGAAAATGGAGACACTAGAGTGGGAAGCGGTAGGACTGAAGGAAAGCACTGAGACCTCTCTTCACTACTCAGACACTCCCCCTGAAGAGAGGTCGTTGAACGAGAGAAAAAAGGAACAGACTCAAAAAATGTGACATCCATGGAGACAAATTTTTTTTCAATCCGTGGGTTATAGCATTTATCCCTTTTGAGTCGAAGGATATCCCAAAAAAATACACTTGTCAGCTCGTGGGTCCAGCTTAGACCTATCCCCTTTATGTATATGAACATAGCAAACACACCCAAAACTTTGGGAGGCATAAGAAAGAGAGGAATGTCCAGGGATAACGAATCAATAGGGATTTTAAGATGAACTCAAGAAGGCATACGATTTATTGAGTAGGCAGTAGTGAGGAGAGCTTCAGACCAAAAAGTTTTAGGGACATTCATACCAAATAAGAGAGATCTAGTAACCTCCAGTAGGTAATGGTTTTTGCGTTCAGCTACACCATTCTGTTGTAGAGTATGAACACACGAAGTTTGATGAATAATTCCCCAATCTGTCAAATACTTTTGTAATTGCGAAGAGATGTACTCCCCCCATTGTCAAACTTGAGAATCTTAATGAATGCACCAAATTGAGTCTGAACCATTTTGTGAAAATTATGAAAAATATAATAAACTTTCCTTTTGTTTTCATCAAATACACTCATGTACACCACGAATAATCATCAACAAAAGAAACAAAATATCTAAATCCAGAGAGAAGTGGTGGGAGAAAGCCCCCAAACATCAGAGTGCACCAAAGAGAATGGAACAAAACTTTTATTATTAATAATATGAGAATAAGTGTTCCGAACATGCTTAGACAATTGAAAAACTTCATGATGAAAGTCAGACTTAACTCCATACCCAAATAAACTAGGAAACAAAATATGCAAAGAAGTTATTGATAAATGACTTAGCTGATTATGCCATTGCATTAACCGGTCATTATTACTAAAATGACACTCATGATTACGAGAGACACATGTTGTTGACAATTAAGGATCCACACTGTCATCAAGGAGGTAGAGTCCATCAGCTGCATGACCACTCTCAATCATCTACTTCGAATCTAGGTCCTAAAACACATAATGAAACGGAAAAAAAGTGATTAAACAATTCAAATCACGAGTAATACGACTAATAGACAACAAATTAGTCGCAAATTTTGGAACATGTAGAACTGATGATAGGGACATAGTAGGGGAGACAGTGACATTTCCTTTCCCAGAAATGGAGGACAATGTCTCATTCGTTACTCTAACTTTGTCACGCCTAGAGCAAATAGAATAAGAAGAGAAAACTAATGACAGACCTGTCATATGATCTGAGGCCTTGGAATCAATAATCCAGGATGGAGATGTGGATGGAGAGACATGGAAAACAGTGGTATGGGTACCTGACTTTGTAGAAGAAATGAAGAGGTAGGAGGACGATTCCCAGTCATCGTTCCTTCCAGTTGAGTCATAAACCGGCATATATTTTCAATTTTGGCTTTAAGAATTGTGACCATTCAACGAGAATTTTCACCAGAAGATGTGTCAGTGTCAACTGTCTTTGAAAGACCAAGGGTAGGACCCATACCCTTGTCTTGAGATGTGATCGAGTTTGCTTGCACATTTTCAAGTTTGCTAAATTTTTCAAGTAGGCCAATGAGATCCTAACAATTGTCCATGTCTCATCTTACCACAATGACTGCAATGGAGCTTATCCTTATCAATGAGTCCTCTTTTCCATGTGGTCTTCTCTTTCTTAAAACCACTTTTACCTCCCTTGTGAAAAACAAAAACGGAGGCTAAGGCTGATCTCTCTGGGGTTCCAGACGAGTACTGGTGCATCACATTTTTCTTGCTCTCTTCACTCTGAGCTAGTACATAGACTTCATTTAGAGATGGAAAGGTGGGTCTACATAAAATGGTGATATGGACCAAATTCAAAGTCCTCATTCAACCTAGCCAAAAATTCAAATATTCTATCTCTCCATTTTGTCTTAATAAGCCACTGCATTTACTGAACAAATTGGTTTTTATGTTTTATAGTGATCTAACTCCTCCCACATGCTACGCAAAGAGGCAACGTAGCTGTCTAGACTTTTCTCCCTCTAACGAATGTAAGCTATCTCTTGATTTAATTGGTAAACTCGTACAAAGTTCTTCACTTGCAAATAAGTCTGTGCAGCCGAATCCCATATCTCCTTGGTTGTTTTAAGGAATAGAAACCCACGACTAATATAAGGTTGCATTGAGTTGAGCAACCAAGACATAACAGTAAGGTTATTAAACTCCCATCGCTCATAATTTTGAATATCTGACATAGAGGGTTCAATAACATGCCCATTTATGTACTTAAGTTTTCCTTTTTCACTAATGTACATCTTTGCGGATTTGGACCATTCCAAGTAGTTTGTTCCATCCAACTTAACTGTGGTGATCTGCACACTGAGAGTGTCATTCTAGATACCCATTGGTGACATAACAGTAACAATACTCGGACCACTCTGAGTCTCATCCTCAGTTTCAGATGTCTTTGAAACTTCTGACATGATGCAACGCACCCATCAACCCACACGCAAGTCCAATAACTACATGTCTTGCAATCTGCAATATGTACTCAACATGTGACCCGAACACCCATGGAAAACTCCAATCGGCATAAAAGATTGTAGAATACACAATCCATAGCCTCTAACTTCTAGATTGGAGTGCACACAAACCGATCAGTGAAGAGGCAAAAAAATACAAATCCAACGTCCTGTTTTTCTCTAACTGAAATAACACAAAACTTTCTCAAATCCAAACAAGAATCAATGGGACTTGTCCCAATCAATTCGTGACCAAAAAACGACCACTCCATTACAAGAAGGTGGTTTGATACCTCGAAAATCGAGCCCAAACTTCAAAAACACAGGTATAGGGCATTCCAAGCCTCCCAGGGCGAAAATGCTTAGATATTCGTCAAATCGAAACCACAGTAAATGGGACTAGTCTTAAATTATTTCTCATAAAAAAACGACCCACTTTTTGGAGGAATCGAATTGAAACATCCTGGATGGCTATAGATTTACGTTTTTCAAAAAACGAAGGGTTTTGAGATCTATTCACGAAAACTTCAAAATAAACTTATCTATGCACCAAAAAATTTCACAAAAATCACCACAATTACCAAGAGGCCAAGTTTTATCAAAACCCTAAAAAAAAAATTGAAGACAACAATACATCCTACTAACGTCAACGTACGGACGTGTTGACGTCAGCATCCCCCCTGCATAGTAAGTTCCGATCATGCCCTGGCAACTTTCCCTCTTTGATACCAACTTGTTTATGTGATTTGTGAGTTTATGTGCTTGGGAGAGAAGGCAGAAGGAGAAAAAGGAAGAAGTGAGACAGTAGAATACTATTGGGTCAATCGTATGAGTTATTTTTCTCATACGTTCATATTTATATTAATAATATATTTGTACATCATGCATATGGTTTACCAAAGGTATGGGTATATAATACCCTTATTACATAAATACCCTCGTATACGATACTTCAACAGATGTCAGTACACTCGGGTTTCGAGGAAGATTTGTGGTTCGATATATGGCATGTGGATACATTGATATGATGGCAGGGTGTTATTTATAGCTTTTGCTGTTTTTTCTTTTTAGGATATGGTTTTTCTTTTCCTTTCTATTGTTTTTTCATTTGGGTATCACTTTCCTAGTGATCCCTTTTCTTTGTATCTTTGCCTTTCTGTTTTCAATTAGTCGGCTCATTACCTCTAAAAAAAAAGGAATACACCTTTGGAGAAAACCATTCTTGGTTTTTAGACTTCATAAAGAAAGAACACACTAGTCAAGAGATAGAAAGTAAGAAAACTTTTTATTCATCAATTTCATTCCTTAAAACTGTGGGTTAGGAACGAAATAGATAGATAGATAGACAGATGTCCCCCACTTGGCTGCCACAAGGATCACATGTGGGTCCCACCCAC
>JAOXJP010226436.1:0-25441 GCA_025762735.1 Platanus orientalis | reverse complement strand
TATATATCCTTAGTGTGTCTAGAATAACCACAATGTGTACATTTGAGCCTATCTTTGTCACCTAAAGTATTACTAAGCTGGCTTCCATGGCCTCGCATGCTACTTGACAAACTTGAAGTTTGATAGGCTTCTGACATTCCTCAAGTGTAGATTAGCAAGTATAAGTCACAAACAATGTTTCTTCAAAACTTGCACACAAGTATGTCACTTATTGAAATACCATTGCTGATTTCACAAACAACACATGTCAAACAACTGCCAAGAGAGGCACAACCCAAGCACCTGGACTGCACAGTCTGGCTCAACTCTGACAGCATTTCTGAGCCTTAAAACATCTCCGAAAAGAATCTCAACTTCAGTAAACTGACCTACCCTGGTCGCACTTCTCTACTTCAATAGGCTAACACCCACAAGCCTCAAATAATGATTCTTGACTAGGCTACACAGCCTTTCTCAATCAACAAAACTACCACAACCACATTCAAGCAGCAAAACACGTGTACATATCACCAATAGTAACCTAACCTTGCTGTTTCACCAATAAACTCTACACAAAGAATAGGACTACACAATCCTCTACAGCATAAAACATGGACGAGCCACCATTACAGTGCCACACAAAAGTATTAGTAGAACCCAGCAGAAAAATATGCCTCGAATGGTTCAGCATCAATAAGAATTAATCCAACAAATAAAGCTATTATGAGTACGATTGAGAGAGCAATATGTAATAGAGATTAAATCCAACATCACACATGCCACTGCCAATGACACTACTTTGGAAAATAACCCAACGAAAAAAAAAGTCAGGTATACAGTAACATGCCCCACACACCGTATTGGAGAATCAAATCTCTGTATTGAATCGATGAAACATGAACCCAATATATCAAACGTATAGGACAGCAGATATACCTTACGAAAAACACCACAACTCCCTCAGTACTTTACGGATTTATATGGAATCAAAACCCACATATTCCTTACATTTGGATGAAAAATCCATATCAGCCAATCATAGAAAAAAGTCTCAGATCGAACAAGACATTGAAAAAAAACTAAAACTCGATTTTCTGAAAATTTATAAAGAAAATCTTCTAAAAAATCTCTGCAACCTTCGGAAACATAATCCAACTGCATGTAAATTCATGATAAATCATTCTCTGTTGAAAAACACCATCAGCACGCACCAACCTGGTGTTTGACCTACAATGCTGATGTTAGCCGTATGGGCTGCTGACGTCAACAACTGTATCCCTGGTTCAATGGCAGGCCTAGCTTTTCTTGTATTCCTCTTCCTACTATGATACCAAGTGCAATTATATAGTATACCTTATAGAACAACAGAGGTAGAGAAGAGAAGAAGTGAGAAGAAGAAAAGAAGTACAAATGGGGAATCATATAAGATTCTACTATCTCTCTATATGCGTGTGTATGTGTGTGTGTGTATATGTATGTATGTATGTATGTATGTATATGTCTTATCAGTTATAATGTATGGTATGGTATAGCATGGTTTACAATAAAGCCAATGACAATAATACCCTTAATCATGTATCTCAATGACAGACCACTTTAGGGTATCTTTCTAGCCTAAACCAGTCATACTCCCTATCTATACATAACATTGCTGCCGAACTGGCGGAGTTTAAATCCACTTTTTGGGTTAGGGTGCTTAGTATGTTGGTTTTCCCGGTCATTATTGTTGTTTTGTTGTTATTCATATAATGATATTTGCTGGTGTCCTTTGCTGCTTTGCGTGTTAAGATTTTTATTGCTAGTTTGCAAGCAATATTCATATAGGACATCAGAAAATCATGGAATATTGTGTGTTTGAGGACAAGAAGGTTTGATCTTCTTTTTTTAAAAATCTATAAACTGGAAATGAGCGCATGACCTCACATGCAAAAAAATATGCAAAGTATTGTAAACACTAGGTCAAGTGCCAACATTGTACGCTAGGCAAATGTCATTCATTTAGTATCCTCTCTCACAAAAAGATTGGTACTGTTTTTTTTTTATTTCTAAACACTTGTAACTTCTTATCTTCAATGGGGGAGCAACATGCCTGTGGCCAATCCTTTCCCTCTGTATTTAGTAGTATGTTTGTAATAGATTGAATTGAATTAGTTTATATGTGTTGCTTGCTAGATTTTCTAGAGTTGAACTTGTGGTTCTTTGATTTTTCAATTTTTATATGACCCAATGAAGACTCAAACCTGGACCACCGTTTTTTTTATAAGAAAATTTTTTATTTATTTTGAAAAGGGGGAGGAGCCCCAAAGCACCTTTACAAGCCACCCCAAGCCCCAAACAAGAACCCTCCCAGTACAGAACAAAAGACAAAAAGAAACCTACCCATACAGAACAGCACCCTTAGACCATACCAATTAACCTATCCCTATCATTTAAATTTAATACAAGTCTATGCAATTTGGAACGGCCTTTACAACGGCTTAAAAGGGTGCAATATGAGGACCAGTTGAGATTAATGCCACACAGACTGTATCCTATGTAAGATGAGTTAGTCATAACAATGTTTAATGATTAAATGCTTGGTTGAATACTTGGACATAACTAGTCCCTATTTCTATTTCTTTTTTGCTATTCCCTTATTAAGTGATATATTTCCTGCTGAAAAGAATAAAATTGATCCTTCTTTTGGTAAAGTTACCAACACCATCTACCAAGACACCAGGCTTTGCGGTTGTCAATTTTTCGTTATATGGTACTGTATAACTTATATATGGGCATTCCTGTTATTTTTTTGTTTACTGTTATTTGAGGAATAATGGCTCATTTATCATGTACTTAAATCCCAGTTCAACTTATTTATGTTTTTATTAGTTTTTTTTCAAAATTGTATTTCTATTTTGCATTTATTGGGATCTTTAAGATTTTTTGGTCTACTTAAACGTACTTGGCCACAACTTATTTCTGTTTGATCCTCTGTTGAGTCGGGTTTTAAGAGTTCTTACATTTTGTGCTCTGGCCTTTCTTTCTAGACCTTTTTCTCCATTTCTTGTTTTTCCTCATGTGTGCCATTGTTTCTATCTTGGCATCGGTATCCACACCATCCATACATTTGAACTAAAAATCAAATCTCTAAAAGAGAACAAAACGAGTTTTGATCTCACTTGCTCCAAGCTCAATGTAAGAAACAATGAACTACTTAATCAAGTCAAAGAACTTAAAGAGCATAACAAGAAGTATCTTAGTTCCCTTGCCCAAGGTAATGAAAAATTAGAGAAAATACTGACAAAGGGCAAATAAGGTTTTGATAGAAAAGGTTTGAGCTCTGGCTCCGGAAATACCTAACCTTCTACCTTCAAAAGGGAAGCAAGTCCCCCTTAGACATTGAAGGTTATAGTTCTTGTGTTGGCTGCTAAATTTAAACATTATTTGGATATAATGTTACCAAAGTAAATCAATTTTTGAGCATAAGTTGGTGATGTCTGCAGCACTATCATGGGAACTGATATTTATGCCTTGACTCTATTCTGTATAGTGTAGTTCTATGAAACTTTTAACCATCCATATTACATGCATCTTGCAATATGAGCCTTCTGTATCTTCCATTAAACTTGGGAAGAATGATCTAAACCAGAAATTTAGTAATTCGTTTACATTGGTTTTCTATTCTAGCAGGCTGAATGGAAGGCCCAATATAAGCAAGTTCTTCTATTAGCATATCAGAGTTTTGGGGTAGTTTATGGTGACTTAAGCACGTCTCCACTTTATGTTTACAAAAGTACATTTTCGGGGAGGCTACGCAAACATCTTTCTGAAGATGCAATATTTGGGGTTCTTTCCTTAATTTTTTGGACTTTCACACTGCTTCCATTGTTCAAGTATGTTGTCATTGTGTTGAGTGCAGATGATAATGGTGAAGGTGAGAGCTGAAAAGCTTTTTGATTATGCTATATTTCCCACCTTCCTTCTCTTTGATGAATCTGTGCTGACTTTTTGGGAATTATATACAGGTGGAACATTTGCTTTATACTCTCTTCTTTGTAGACACTCAAAATTTAGTTTACTTCCTAATCAGCAAGCAGCTGATGAGGAGCTCTCAACATATTATAATGAGGGACACATAAATAGGAATATCTATGCCTCTTCGTTAAAAAGATTTCTTGAGAGGCATAAAAAGTTGAGAACTGCTTTACTTGTTATAGTTCTATTTGGTGCTTGCATGGTGATAGGTGATGGTGTTCTCACACCTGCAATTTCTGGTAAGAACACCTTATCATCTTTTCCGTCTCTTAAATTTTCTTCTTAAGTGTTTAGAGAACCTTAGCTAGTTCATTTTTGTTTATTCTCACCTGGCTCATTGTATCATTCATTATTTTCTTGTTACTTGTACTAAAATTAGATATTTGTTTGTTTGCAGTTTTGTCATCCGTTTCGGGGCTGCAAGTTCAAGCCAAAAACTTACATGATGGTATGTTACTTTTTGAGAAAACCATCCATTTTCTGTTCTGGCTTACAAGAGCTTTAAAAAAAAAAAAAAATTACAGAATTTGATAGCTAACTCTTTACTCCAAATATCTAATATCTGCATCTCACCACATCAAATAGTTATTTTGGTTTGTATTTGTTACAAATTCTGTTTTATTAATAATAAATGGAAAGATAAGGACAAGAAATGTTTTTTACATACCTAAAATGACTAAATGAGATCCCTAACCACATCTAACACTCACTTTTAAGTGACAAAGACCGTACCAATGTTTTATCCTTACAACAAATGTAACATAAGTGAGATGACCAATACACACAATTGTAAATGCAAGGGTGGAGTGGATTTCTGTGAATTAGTGCTTGATGTGTTAGGGTTTCAAGTAGAAGAAGAAGAGAAGTATTGAGGAAAAATACGTATGGAGAGATGTAGATGCATCAATTGTGGCCTTATTGTCACAACACTAGGTCATGGGGCCTTGGGAATGAAATCCCAACTCTCACAGAAGACCACGAATCCAAGGTCTCACAAATACCATGTGTCATAGCTTAAAATTCAGCTTACGCACTTGATCTTGCTAAGCTTTTTACTACGCCATGTAACATGATTACCTCCCACAAAGGTACAATACCCAGACGTGGATCTCCTATCAGTTACTGACCTTGTTGCATCTATATAGGCTTCAACTCAGAGATCATTTTGCTTGACATATAAGAGTCCTTGACCCGGACTCTTCTTCAAGTATTGAACAATGCAGTATATTGTTTCAAAATGCTTTGTAGTTGGGGCATGCATTAATTGACTAACTCCAACAACATAAGATATGTACAGTTTAGTCAAGTAGATCAACTTTCCTACCAACCTCTGATATCAACCTATATCAAAGATGACTACTTTCATCACCGTAGAGGTGATGATTCGATTCAATAGGTGCCTCACAAGATTCGCAACCCAACATTCCGGAGTCTTGAAGGAGATCTAGTTCATATTTACTTTGTGACAAGAATATACCCTTCTTGGACCTAACAAATCTAATGCCAAGAAAGTATCTTAGATGCCCGAGGCTTTTGATCTCTAACTCCAGAAGAAACTCATCAAATGATGAATCTCACACTCATCATTTCCTGTGACAACAATATCATCCACGTATATAATGAGAGTTGTCACCTTGCTCTTCTTATGTTTGACAAAGAGGGTGTGATCAGCTTGACACTACTTATACCCATTCTTGAACGTGACACTCCGAAACCTTTCAAACCATGCTCTAGGGGACTTCTTGAGACCATATAAAGCTTTCTTAAGGCGTCATTCTTTTCCTCTTCCAATTGAATTCTGAAAACCCAGAGACAAGCTCATGTAGACTTCTTCAAAATTGCAACGAAGAAAAGCATTCTTTAACATCAATCTGAAGCAAGGGCCACCCTTGGTTAGCTGCAACCAATATCAATATGCTTGTAGAATTTATATTTGTCATAGGGGCAAAGGTCTCCTAAAAATCAATCTCATATGTCTGAGTATACCCCTTGGCTACTAATATACCCTTGTATCTTTCAACTGACATCAATATCCATATGTCGGAGTCATTAAAGAAATTTGTGGCGTTTTTAGTCTAATGGAGACAACTCCCTTCAAGGATGTTGACCCTTAGTTCTTGTTGAAGTGGGATACTAGCATTTAAGGTATCTAGTTTTTTGCAGTTCAAGGTTGCATGGCTTTGACAGTGCTACAACAGTTTGCAATATTACTAGAAGGAGAAATGAGTGGGTGTTGAGAAGGTAGGGGGCCAGCCACGATGCATTTAAAGGTATAGGAAGAGCAAGTGGGGGAGTTGAGAAGGCATTGGCATTGGAAACTATTGTTTGAGATGCTTTGGTCAGTGACATTGATAGCAATGAGAAAGAGAATAAGCATCTCTCATGAGTTAAGGAGGCTGCCAAACCTTAGGGTCACAATGCTAGTAACCTCGGCCATCCCTTCGCTCGCATGGTGTAGGTGATGTCTAAAATCTCAGTTGTTGCATTGGCATTTTGATGATATTCATTGATGTCAAATATGTTGCTAAATGAGTTAGCAGTGTACTAAGATAGATAAGTGATTACATCAAGATGGTGGCACTCATGATGTTGGCATGACTCACATGATAATGTGATGTACTGTTAGGGTGCCAACAAGGACTTGAATGTCGCAATGGTGCCACCATGGTGTCTCTTAGAAACCTCCATCTGCGGTAAGGGAAGAAAAGAAAGATCCACAACCTTGCCTATAAAACTAACCTAGTCAGTTAGTGAGAGCTCACTCCTGATTGAAGAACAATGCATTTGCAAATGTAGAGTTAGAACCTTGGGTTAACAAATTGAATAAATACATGTATATTTTTTCAAATTAATGAATCATAAACTAACCCTTAATAAATAAAATAGATAACTTTTTCCGGAGAAAAGAGGAAAACAATTTCAAACTTTCAATAGATTAAAAAGCTCTAAATCTGTTTGAAGGCTTGTTTTAGGTATTCTATTAGATGGTATTAAATTGGTAAGTCAGATCCATGAAAAAATAGATAGAAACATCATTTGCACCAATTGTAAGTTAAGATTGATCCCTACCTCCTGCAGAGTCACAAAATTTTCAACTCAATTATTAATTATTGTTTTTAGATAAATAAATTTTATGTAATAAATTTTCAACTCAATTATTAATATTATTTCTCATTATTGCATGAATGAAAGGGCGGCTTGGCCCAACGGTAAGGCTTATCGTTAGCGTCCCTGGTGGCGCGGGTTCAAGTCACGGAAACAGCCTCTCCAGAAATGGGGGTAAGGCTGCATACATCTTGCCCTCCCCAGACCCTACGTTAGCGGGAGCCTCATGCACTAGGCCGCCCCTTCTTAAGAAGTTTCTAATTTTAGAAACCTAAATCTTATGGACTCTTACTTAATACTTCTAATAGCTACTTTCTAAGAACAAAAAATGGCCAAATCATGGCCTAATATGGCTGTTGACCAGTCTTATTCAAACATGACAAACACTTGACCAAAATACCTAAAAACAAAAATATGAAAGACCCCTATGTCCTAAACACCTAAAACAAAAAATTGACCAAAATACCTAAAAACAAAAATATTAAAGACCCCTATGCCCTAAACACCTAAAACAGAAAATTGACTTGAGTAAAACATAAAATAACTCTACTAATGACATTAAAGACTCTTTCTGATGTGCCAAAAAGATGGCTCCCCATGTTGTCCATGTGTGGACCCCACCAATGCACGTGTGGTTCCCACTTGATCTTTCATGTCTGCATCAGAGAGGGAGAATAGATCATGGACTAAGGATGAAAAGGTAAATTCCCTGTAAAGTCTTTATGTTTAGCCATGGGAAGGTCGTATGGGCCCCCATTTCCCGTAAGAGTGTGTGGTGCAAAGGAATCCCTTTCCAAAATGGCTTTCTTTTTTTGGAACTTAATTATGGATTGAGAAATCATATGCATTAGGTCTAATTTAGAGAATGATTCAGTGGATCACTTGTTTATACATTGCTTGTTTATTGTGGAGCTCATTCCTTGAACATATGGGGATTGTTTGGATTTTCCTCATGACCTTAGAAACTTGTTCTCTGGTTAGCGTCTAGCAGGTTTGGGGGAGATCTCTAAAGTGGTATGAGATTATCTTCCTAGAGCCCTGTGTTGGAATGGTTGGAAGGAGAGAAATAAGAGGATTTTCTTAGAACAAATTTGCCGCTTTGGAGGAACTCTAAATTGTTTATATGATTCCCTTGATGATTGATGTTTGATTAGGAATGATTTCAACATTGACTGGTGGTATTTAGCTTAGTCTAGGCTTCTGGGAATAATCTCATTTTTATGAGATAGCCTATTTTTTATTTGGTTGTTTGGTTCAAACTGTTCTCCCTTTTTTTTTTTAATGTTTAGTGCTTATTGTTTGTGTTTATGATGCATACATTGAAGGCCATACCCACCCATGGCTTGGTGGGGTCCAAACGAGAAGACACATGGATGACACCTTTGCTACATCAAGAGAGGAGTTCTTTTTTAGAGTTATTTTACTGTTTTAGTTAATGTTTTATGCATTATTAGAGGTTAGGATATATGTGGTATTTTAATTTTTGTTTTTGGGCTTTTAAGGCAACACTTTTCTATTCAAATTAAAGAGTTGGTCGACTAGTCTAAGAAGCCCACGTTTTGGGCTAGCTTTCTTTTTTAGAATGTTGTCTTTTGAAAGGTCTTTAAGTAAGAGTCCAATAATATAGGTTTCTAAAATTGGTAACTTCTATTTCTTTGGATATTTGATCTTTAGATAAGGGATTCTTCTCTTGTAATCAACATGATGGATTATAATAAAACTTTCTATCTTCTTTGGAGCTTCCACGAGTAGTTCTTCTTCTTCAAGTTCTTGTGCCTAACTTGAGAACTAAGTAGGGATTACCTAGGATTGTGAGGTAGGGATTACCACACATAGGCATTTTCTCTTCTTTCTTCTTCCTTCTTCTCCTTTTCTTTTGTTGCATGCTGCCCCACACTGCAAACCCTAATTTCCCCACTTCTCTTACTAATTTCTCCATCACAAACCCTAATCTCCATTAATTTCTCCAATTGGACAGACTTTCATTCAATTCCCCCTTTTGAAATCTCTCACCAAAACCCACCTCCCTTAGCTTTTCTCTACTTGCATCACCCTCTCCCTCTCTTGTCATTGATTGATTTCATCAAGAAATCAATTGGACCTAAAACCTTGATCCTACTACCTTTGGAATCCTTAGTTGCTTCAATCCTTGATTTGAATACAGTTCTTCTTTCATTAGTATCCATTGCAGCAACCCTGTTATGGAGTTCTCTCCTTAATTGTTGGAATAAAGCTGGAGTTCTATTCTTATAAACCCCGCGGCAGCATGACATGGTGATTTTGTGGATTTTTTATGTAGCACATAAGCTTTGATACCATAATTGATGTCGCACAATAGAGAAGATACCAAAATTTATGTAGGATATCCCAAGAGGCTCAAATACTTGTTAGAATAAAAGTGCGGAAGCAAAATAATTCAAGAATCGAATTTAGCACAATTAAGTAGCCATTAAACTAGGGAAAATAGACAAAAAATAAATAAAAGAAGTAGAGTTTAGAGGAAATTAGAAAGAAAAGAAGAAAAGAAATAAAAAGAGCCAAAAATGGTATTTTTGTAATTTTGGACAAAAAGACCAAAAAGTACAAAAAACCCATTTTGACATGTTAGAAAATTCCGAAAATTTTGGGGTAGCTTCTGACATGTTTAAGGGTTCTACTGTTAAAATTTCATGATAATTGAATAAGACTTGATAACCCAAATCATGAAATTTCATAAACTTGCAAAAATTCTTTAATGGAGTTTTATAAAATCAGAAAGGAATCTTTGAATTTAATGGGAGAAGAAGAAGAGTAGGATAGACAAAAAGAGGGAAAGATAAGAAGAGACTAAGAGAAAGGTACTCTTGCAACCTTATTTGTAGTCATGGCGGGATACTCTTAATTTTAGGGATGCAAATGAACCGAATTCGAAGCGGATATTGGTATATCCGAAATTGGTTAACTTCTTTTTCATATATATCCGAATTTGATTACATATTCAGCAGATATTTGAAAAATATGATCACGTTCGCATCCGTTAAGTTTATCAAATATCAGATATATCCGATTATTATAATCGGTTATTGGATATATAATTGGATATCCAATTAACATATATCTGGATATTAGATACTTGAATACAATTATTCGAATATCCAGTTATCAACTAGTTTAACAAATATTCGAATACCCTATCAGATTGATTGGGCATCCTCTTATGTAAATAACTACATGAAATTAAATAATGTATTTCTAAAGTATTTTACATAAGAAAATTCAAACGTAAGCATCATTACGAAGTTAAGGCAACCATAACTTGTGTAAAGGGTTATAGCTTACACCTTAATAAGCCTAAGATATAGAAGGCACGTGCAAATACAGAGTCAACATAAGAAAAGCATGAAGACAGAACATAAAGAACTTACAGTTCATTCATTTTGGTATCATACTGATGAGCATCAAACTGTGATCCTTTTGGTGGAAATCCCGCCATGACTACAAATAAGGTTGCAAGAGCAACTGAAATGGGGAGATAGAAAAGGGAAGAGGGAAACAATAGAGTTTAAGAAGTTGAATGTTGCATACTTAAAAAGAAAAGAAACTTAGATGTACTTGTCAATGGTGAGATGGGAAAGAACCAAGGGTTGCTAGAACTAGATATCAACCAAGTTGGGGGTTGATGTGCCAGTAAGGAAGAAAAATAAAACGTCTTTGTCATTGGATTTTGCACATGATTAATTGATTTTGTAGATGGCCCGCTGGAATCAAAGCTTCCTCCTCACTACCTTGCAGTGGAGCAACTGGCAATGGAGAGACCAATGGTGTAGCGACTGGCAACAGTGTCTCTTCTCTCTCACTTTTTCTGTTGAGCAAAAAGAAATAAAACAAGAAATCGGCAATGAGTTTGATTGGGTTAGGGTTAGTTACACTACATATACATATAATTTATTATATGTAGCCAAACATATCTTATTATATTATGACTATTAATCTAAACCTATCATTAAGCATAAATAGTAATATACATGAATATGTATACCAATACAGATATATAGAACAAATATTTAGTCGAAATGGATATATATATATATATCCGTATTTGGTTTTTCTATAATTGGATATTTTTTTAAACGAACGAATATTTAATTGAATTGGATACATATATGTTCGTATTTGCTTTAAACGAATACAAATATGAACCAAATTCGGATTATAATCAAATACTTGCATCCCTAGATATACCTTGTAGGAGAGAGAGAAAGAGGGTGAGAGATACTCACATGTGCACATTGATATGCTACAAAATAGAATGAATGCACCATGAGCCGTGACTGTGACCCATCCCCCAACTAATAACCACCTTCGAGTCCCCTTCCACCATGCATCCAATAATATGCATCCGGTTTAACTCCTGAAGCCCCATGAGTAAACTCCAAGCCTCCGCACACTCCTCCAAAGGACCAAAAATAACTCGGATAATCTTACTCGAAGGATCCCGAAGCACACAACCACAACTAAAACAATTAGAAGGTTGCTAAATTTAGATATTTCCTAAAAATCCGAAACTTACTAGCCAAGTTTATTAAAACATAAAACATAAAAACTACTAAAAACGGGAACTAGGGACTGTCAACCAGCCCATTAGTGGGCTCCACACTTTGACTTATTGACTCAAAACACTATTCACTTCATTCACTAATACCCCTTTAGTAATTTGGTCATAACTTTCTCAAATCACCTGTGCAATCTTGGTTTCATTAGAAAGGTAACTGAATAGCCTATCTAATGACACCAAAATCAAGCCAAAATGGCAAGTTTTGACCATCGAAAACTTGGGCTAAAGGTAAGTGACATGATTACTCTAAAAGAAACCAACAAAATTTTGACACTATTAACCTTATTACATGCACACATAAAATGTTGTACCCTTACAAGACCCTAAATAACCCCACATAACATGTATGCTTAAATCTAGCCCTCTTGTTGGGCGACGCATACATAAGTCTCTTTGTGTTGTCCACATCAATTCTTTTAATTTCTGGAAGAAGATTTTCTGCCTATATTACTTGCGGCTGCATCAGATTTGGTATCCTTTGCTGTTCCTCTAATTCTGTTGAAGATATTTGATCATAGAAGACTACAACATCTGGTTTTGATTCTCTGGCCACCCACAAGGTAGAGTTCTATTGAGCTGTACTAAAATTACTGAAGGAAGTGCTGATCTGAAGCACTTGGTTACTGCTGTTCTGATACTTCACAGCCCCATATGTTATGCCATTAAATCAATGCCAATCGTGTGCTTTGCTGACCATCTGGCCTTCTGTTTGATCCTTTAGCCTGGTGTTTATTCTACCCTTGGACATGCAGATCCTTTGCTAGCCAACAAGTAGTCTCTGAAACAGCCCCTATCTTGACCATGCACACATACACACCTTACTGTCTAGTCGTATATCAGTCCCCAATCTGCCTATATTCTGTCTTAGCCTAAACCATGAAACCCCTACAGTTAATATGCTGTCTTATCTGTAAACATAATCTGTTTAAACCCTAATGTTACTCAATGTTTTGATTCCTGTTCTATCCCAACTTCAGCACTTATGTTGATCCCTGTTCTGCCCCAATTTCAGCACTTATTTTGATCCCTGTTCTGCCCAACTTCAGAGCCTGTTTTAAACCAGTCAGCCAACCACATTCTGTTCTATAACTACTCCAAATAGCTAGTGTCACCCTTTCTTTGGGTTGTCCTGCATCAGTTTACTATCCAAGTGAACATGTTTGTTTTTCACTCTCTTCTTTAATGAAATTTCTTTAATCGTCATTAAAAAAATAATGGTATAAGAGCTTCTGGTTCGTGTTTGTTTTTGGGAGGAAGATGAAGAAATCAATGAGTGAATTTTATTTTATTTTATTCAGTAGGGTTACTTCTTAAAGTCTGTGGGTCAATTCATGATGGCAATAAAGGATTCCTTTGGTCAATTTTCTGTAGTGAAATTTGATGGAAAGGGTAATGTCACCCTTTGGCAAAGAAGGGTGAATGATGTATTGGTACAACATGGGCATTTACAGTGTTGTAGGGAAAGAAAGGCAAACTCATGGAGATGGAGGATGATAAGTGGCAAGACAGAAATGAGGACTATTAGCACAATTCATCTCTATCTTACATTTTGATTTTGTGTGCTGGTCAATATGGGTGGAAAGAAACTCCCACATTTTTTATGGGGTTTCTTTAGATGCTTAGAAGCTACCTGATAAGACCCTCTCTCTGCTCTCTCATTGGATTTCTTAGTTGCCTTCTTTTAAGAATGTAAAATTCTTTGAATGGGACGCTTTTATGTTCGACCTAGGATCTTTGTTGTATAGGGGTCATATTGCTTGTGCCTTCCCTTTGCTTTGTAGCTGTTTCTCTTTAGATTTCAGTAAATTCTTCTTTATCAATTAATAAAAAGAGGATTCGGCACCGGTTTTATGTTAGAAGTTTGAGAAACTCTACAGGGGAAGGTGTTTCACCACGACAACTTTACAGGCTGAAGATGTATAACGCGTAAACCTATTAGAACACATATATGTGTTCAATCAGCTCTTGGATCAACTGCACAAAAATGGGCTAGTAGACCACATTCACAAGGAGTCCATGCACAGTCAACGATTTAATCTATGCAGATGTGTATCATATCCTTGTCCTAATAATTTTAGCAGTATTTATGTAAATGGCTCTTTAAGTCCTAGCTAATGTAAGTTCAGTTGAAATGGTTTGATTTTGTTTGCCCATTATGGCTAGGCTCGTTGAGGTCCATTTCATGACTCATAGAGGTCTTTTATTGGTTCTGAAGGCCCAATGTATTAGGTCCATAGAGACCTTTTTTTCTTGGCACCAGATGTCTTCATGACCCGTAAAGGTCTGTTATTGGCCCAAGAGACCCTATATTATGTCCATTGCGATTTTTTTTTCTTGGCCTAAGAGTCTATCTAACTCTCTTCTATCTGTACAATCACCAATGCACTTCATTTCATTTACTCGGGCATTGCACATTCCACATCATTGTGGTTCAACTTCTATCAACAACAATAAACAACTGCATCAACGAATATTAGTGACTGAAGCATTTCATCAGCGTAAAGACGGAAGATGATTTTTCTTAGAAATATTCATGAGTTTGAGGGATAGTATTAAGGAATATTAGATTTGGATTTAATTAGGATTTGATTAAATTAGATTAGATTGGATTTGATTTAGTTTTTATTTTTCACCTATTTGTTATCTTCTATTTTAAACCCTAGATATGGTCCCTTGTGATTATGGTGAAAATTGATTCGTAAATATCTCTGCTCTTGATTTATTCATGACACCATGAAAAAACTGAATGTTTTTTTATTGATGATTTTCACAGCAATTACAAGAAACCCAAAAAATTGTTTAAATAAAAAATAACAGAGATAAAGTCATAAACTAAATCAAATCTAATCTAATAAAATTCTATTAAATCTAATCTAATCTAATCAGATCTTAATCATATCTTATACATGGTTTAGAAACTGGGACCAGGATCAGGATTAGTCACCGGATTGACAAGGTGTAACTTGCCAGATCGGGCGATGCCAACAGGATTGCAGATCGAGTCAGGATCAATCGATTTTTGAAACCATGATTTTATAATCTCTAATACTTCTTGTCAACGCATGAGGATTTTGAAGAAAATTTTTATCTTTTGGAACTTGGACACTTGCTAGATTGTTGTAGGTTGATATTTGTGTCACTACCCCACTGCCCCACTGCCCAATGTTGTTAGATAATTTGATAGAATTATTGATGCCTGAGGTTGATGGATGGATGAAGCAGGTAAGGTGGTTGTATGGATGGAAAAAAGTGGCATCTTGGGTCAAGAAAATGTCTTTATGAATCGAATGTATTTAGCCTCTTGGACCAATAAAAGACCTCCGTGGGTCATGAATTGGGCCTAGCAACAATAGGTTTCACATATGCCTTTTCCTCTAAGCATCTTTTTCCTCTATAAGAACCAGAAAAAGAGAGGAGAGTCTTCTAGTTTGAGATTTCTTTATAAACATGGGCATTCTGGTGTCAATGAAACATATGGTATTGGAAGTAGCATGGTGAGAAGAAAATTGTCATGGTGACTAAGGAAAGACTGAAGTAGCTTGACGATGAGTTTCTATGTGATTTTCCTTGCAAACAACCAACACAAACTCTTATCGTATTTTTTGAAATACTTATTCTCATAAAAAAGATTCTTGCCAATGTTACTGTAGGGTTTCAGAGAAGATGAGATGAAAATCATGCTAGTCAAAAAAGTGTTGTTAAATTTCAGCATCTCTCGCCATTGTCAATTTAGAAATCCCATGAGGTGAAAGAAGAAAGTTACCAACCACTCCTTCCTCCCAATTAAATAGGAGAGTGATATAGATTGAATGGTTATTATGGACCTTGTGGTATAGAAAGAAAGGTAAAAGTTGAAATTGAAGGTGGAGTATGGGATTAGGGCTGTCAATGAGTTGGGCTAGCTTAGCTCGGCTCATTATTAGGCGAGCATGAGCTTCAAATTGAGCTTGTGATGCAGTACAATGGGGAAGATACCAAAAATTGATGTAGAATAATTCCCAAGGCCTCAAATAATTTTAAATAAAGGTGCGGAAGCAAAATAAATCAACAATTGAATTTTAATTCACAAATAGCCAAGAAATCAGATAATATAATTAAAGAAAAGAGATGAGAAAGAACACAAAAGGAGAAAAGATCCAAAAGGGTATTTCTGTAATTTTAGATAGAAAATCCAAGAATTACAAAAATGCTCCTGACGCGTCAGAAAATTCTGAAATTTTATGGCAGTTTCTGACATATTCAAGGGTTCTACAGTTTAAATTTCATTAAATTTTGACAATAATTGATAGGTTAAATCATGGAATTTTAGAAACTTGAAGGTGCTTTAATGGAGGTTTTCAGAACTTGCATATGAAATATGAGAAAGGAAAATGGAGAATAATGATAGAAAGCAGAATAAGGGAATAGTATAGAAAGAAAAAGAAAGTTAAACAGAGACTAAGAGAGTGAAAGAAAAAGAATAAAGATAATTCTACGAAACTTTAATAATTATTCACTGTATTTTATTGCATAGGGGGTGCCTTTAAATAGGCTTACATCTTAAAATATTTGGAACTTTGTAAAAAAGAAAATATTCTAAAATATAAGTAACTTGTTGTCCAAACTTTCTCAAATCTAAAATTTCCTAAAATACACTTTCTAAAATCCTGAACTTACTTAAAACGAAGCAAATGTTCTGTGATAAAAATGCCTCTGTAGTGTATATAGTGAATTATAAACAGACATGTGTTATTTTGGGGGGTAAAAGCATCCAAAAAAATGTTCAGTTGAAAAAGTAGGTGATCAATAAAAGACATCAAATTCAAAAACACATCATGTGTCACTCAATGCATGATAATAGAGGTCTATCTCAAAACAGAAAATCATTCTCTTACTTAAAACACTTAAAACTTGTGGCATAAGTATTACCACACTTAGTACTTTATTAAAACATAAAGTTCCTAAAATTTTAGACTACTGAATCATCCAAACTTTCGAAAAACACTATTCTTGCAACTTTTGACAACTCTTTAGTAATTTGGTCACAATTTTCCCAAATCACCTCGGATTTGCACAATCTCGGTGTCGTTAGATAAGTAAATGAATAACCTAACTAATGATACCAAAATCAGGCCAAAATGTCATGTTTTGACCATAGAAAAATTGGGTCAAAAGTGAAAAACGGGATTACAACTAAAACCCCAAAAAACTACACTAACCATGACACTATTAGCCTTATTACAATATTACCCACCCCTAAATAATTCTAATCAGCCCCACATAATATTTACACTTAAATCTAGCCCTCTTGTGTGGGGGCACATACATAAGTCGCATAACGTTGTTCGCATCAGCTTGTTGACTAAGTGAGTCTGAGCCAAGCTGCATTAGGTTCAACTTGTTAAAACCTTGGCTCATTAAGGGTTTTATGAATTTATATAATATGTTTAGATACAGCTACTATATTATATATTTAAGGGAGCTAATCATCTCTGACCACACCAAGGGATGACACATAGGGTGTTTAGGGTTAAAAGCATAAAGAAGGTGATCAAAATTAGGTGTCCAAAAAGAGGTACCAAATTAAAACACATCGCATTTCAGTATGTCACATTACACAATACTTGGGTATTTAGTAATTGTTGTGTCATGCCATCATATCAATATTTTATGAAAAAGAATTGAATTTGATTTATAATAACGGTTAACAATAGTGAAATGGTTCTTTTTTGGAAGGGCTGTGGTGCTCTACGGTAGATTTGCATCAGATGTTCCCTAGATTGTTTACTCTACCTTAGTTCAAAGAGGGTTCTGCCAAGGATCACATGATAAGAACAAGGTCTTTTTGCTCTTGGAATATACACTTGAGAAGAAATCTTAATGATTGGGAGGTGGAGGAGATGGCTAGACTTATGGCGATTGTAGATGGCTATAGGTTGGGCGACAAAGAAAGGACAGATGAGAGAGTGTGAGAACCTGATGAAGAGAAAAGATTCTCAATGAAGTCTTTTTATGGGATGTTGGCTTATCGCAGCCTCTCTCTTTCCCCTCTTTGGTTCATATGGAACAAAGTAGTTCCAACGAAGGTTTCTTTCTTCCTTTGGTTACTGTGGTGGGATCACATTCCCTCAATTGATAATCTGATATGAAGGGGTTTTATCACTCCTAATTGGTGTGTTATGTGTGGTTTGGAGAGCGAGACTTCCAGTCATCTTTAATTCATTGTCAGGTTGCGGCTTCCCTGTGGCAGTGCATCTTAAGGAATTTTCATGTTAGCTCGGTTGCCCCGGGGTCCTTGAAATTTCTCTTCAATTCCTGGTCCGGATTTCACTTCCCTAATCTTTCTCAGCTTGGAGTGGAGGTTTGGAATGTGCTGCCTCGTGCTATTTGCGAGACCATTTGGGAGGAGCGCAATCATCTAATCTTCCAGAGCCAAGCTTCCTCATCAGCCAAGTTGGTCTAGACCCTACTTTCCAAGATTTTCATCTGGTTAGCAGCAACATCCCTTATAGAGTTTGGATATTTGCTTGGGGCTTTCTGATTTTCTCCGACTTTGAATGTTGACTTTTCTGATTTGTTTTTTTCTTTCTTCTTATTTTTTTATTTGTAGCCTTTTTGCTGAGGCATCTCTCATGCTTTGTGCAGTCTGCTTGTAGCTTCCTTTGCTTTTAATGCATTTCTTTACTTTTCAATAATAATAATAATAATAATAATAATAATAAATAAATAAATAAATTTTATCTATAAAATTGATTTTGTTGTGCTGAGAAATGATGTCTATTTAAATCAAACATCTTTTTGTTGTAAGCTTTAGTTTGGTGAGCTGAGTCGTGCCTAAGATTGATCCTTATATGATGAGCCTGAGGTGAGCTGGGCAAAGCTTGGCTCAGCTCAGCTTGTTTACACCCCTATGAGGGATCAATCAGAATTGGAAAAGCAGTTATGCCATCAGCCAAGGAGAGAAAAGAGGATGTCACCAGAGGTGCCATTGGGCTTGGAGATGACGATGGAAAAGCTTTTGTCAATGAGGAGAGAGTTAGAGGGGCTGCTGACACGACTGGACTGTTGTCACCAGACTTGTTCGTGAAGTTTATAATTTATTCATTCAGAGGTCTGGTCAATGGATTGGGAGATCTCTGGAAGATAGGTTGTTTGGTAAGAGAAGGTGGTAGGATTAGAGAAGACTAAAAAAAGAAGCAGCATAAGGAGAGGGGAGGCCCAGTGGGTGGTCGAAACAAGGATCAGACAAGTTAGACCGTTGGCTCAGATACTATGAAGAAACATGAATTATCTTTATTAATCTTTTACCATAATTATGAGATACCCTAAATTACAAAGATTACAATAGAAATTAAATCAAATAATCTAATCAAATCTTTATTATATGCTATATCTCCTAATATGGTTGATCCTTACCTTTGGTTTGGTGAATATTTGTATTTTATGTTGTTTTGTTGCATTTTTTCTTTAGTAAAATTTTACATGCATTATTAGATGCGAATTGAAATTAAGTTTGGTAGTGAAGGCATAATAACTTATTTAAATTTTATATACATATGCTCATTGTTTCGCGGTGCTGTGTGATTTCTTATGTAATTCTTATTTGCTAAAATTTGACTTGCATGAGATGCAAATTTAGATTACTTTTCATACCAAAGGCATAATGTCTTATTGTTCTGCCAGAGTTTATATTACTGTTGATGCTCACTGTTTACAGTGCTGTGTGATTTGTTATGTCATTCTTATTTTCTTGACTAATGAAACCTTAATTAGTTTTTAGTTAGTTCTTTATCCACTGGTTAGTGATTAAAACTTGTTAATTTAGTCCCTCTGGATGCATATAAGAGTTTACCAAGGTAGATTTTGTAATCTTTTATGTTGCCTTTCTTTTTGGAAGGGAAATAATTAAATTTAAATTGAACAGAAGTAGGTGCTAACTGTGGTAGTTTTTAAATCTTATGCCAAAGCCATTGAAGTAATTTTACTTTATTACAAATTAATGATCTCACATTAAAAAAAGGATGGTGAGTTCTAGGGCTTTCTTCAAGACTACAAAACTGGATGCTTGGGAGTGTAATTGTATCATGAAAAAGAGAGATGGTAGCGATTTTGATCTTTGATGTATTAATAAGAATTTGAGTTCCCATGTGACCATGGTCAGGACTTCACCAGTGTATATCTATATTTATTTTGTGTGGGATCTTACAATCCACTCCCTTAGGGCCACACGTCCCATGTGCATTCCGTGAAGCTGATCCGACTTTGATACCAATTGTAACGACCCGGTCCGACCTGGCTTGATATTGTCCGGTTCTGGGCATCCCAACATGGGGCCACTCTCCTTTCCCAGTTTTAAAACGCATCAAGCCAAGTAGAGGGGTACTTACCTATAAGCACATGATCCTTTTCAAGCTAGGCATTGTGGAATTTACATAGACTATGATGAATGAATCTGTATCGTTTTAAATCATCTTCATGTTAGAGTCATATTGTAAAAGCACTTTGTAAACTGTCATGCATTTTTTTCAGCTTTAGTAGGAAATGATTACGCTAGACTATGGTGATTGATACTGAAAACTTGATGTCATGTGGATTTTGTAAGTTTCTGCACTTATCTTTTTTATACTCTCTCATACTATATTTCTCCTGATTTCTTTATTGCTAAAGAGGTAAGATTGCACAGGATTTTTGTTTGCTTTTGACAATCATGAAATCAAAAAATTATGCTTGTTGTGCTTCTATAATTCTGCTTATTGTGACCATGTGTAAGGATAATGCTGTAACTTGGCAGTGTTTGCTGTTGTTCATGTTATGTTCAATCCAAGAAGCCTGGTATTTGATCATTTTACTTTGGATTTTACATGGTTCTGGTACATACGGTCTCAAGCATGTGTTTATTTAAGAGTACCTTATATTGGTGCTATGTTCTTTTTGGATTATCACCTTTTAATTGTAATTTTATTATGTATTACAATTTAATATTTATTCTGGCAGTGTGCTTTATTATATTGTTGTCTATTTAAATGTAATCCCACTGGCATACTGACTACAATTTACAGAATGGTAGAATCAGTTCAATGGATTTTCACAAGGCAACAAATTATCTGGTGACAGCTAGTGATGATGAATCAATTCGCCTTTATGATGTCTCCAATGCAACGTATGCTTCTATCTGACTTTGAATTAGAATTTGTATATCTACTAGCTGGAATTTTCGCTATTCCAAACAATTTGGGAACACTTTGAAAACAGAAGCTTAGGAACCAATTCAACTTAGAAAAGTCACATTTCACTATTTTCTAACAGGCACACGTGTAATAAAAATAACTCAATGATGTTCTTTTTCTGGCCACCATACATCCACCACATAGCTTATTACATGGCAGAAGGGGTCGGATTTCTTATTTTATTAGTTTTTTAAGAAAAACGAAATCAAGAAAGAAAAGAAAGAAATTATTTTTCCTCTCTTTTTTTCTACTTTTTCTATTCCTTTTCTATCATTGATAAAGTTATTTAACTCCTTTTATTCATTTATTTGATGATCTATAACTCTTTTAAACTGGAGATTCAAGTTAATATTCAACATTATTATCCCTTATATAATCTTTCAGTTCTCTTCTCAACTCCTTACCTTTTCAGTCTCCCTCACTAGAAATCCCATCCCATACGTTCCTGTTTTTCTCTGCCTCTGTAAACCCTAAACTCTCTGAATCTAACTCCTTCCTTATTCACTGAATGAGGGACAGAATAGCATGAATTTCCCGGAAACTCAAATTGACTGGCTAACACTAAACCCATTTCATCATTTGAAGAGTATCTGTATCTGATTTGGAAAGAGACCTTTCTATCATAACTATCTGAATATCTCTATTATCCACACCAATGCAAAGGGGTTCAGAGGGCTTTTACAGGCACTCTGTAGCCATTTCATTCAGTATGTTAAACAGCACATCAGTACCTGTTGATAGAATCGTAACATCATATTGAATTATTATCATAAACTCTAAAATTGCTTTAGAGGTTTTTTTTTCCTTCTTTTTCTTCTTCAATTGCCAGAAAATCTCCTGATGAGTTACCGACCTTCTTTGGGTTGTGGAAGAGCAGATTCAGTGATGAATCCTCAATTTAATTGCTAGAAGAACAGAGGTGACACCATTGCTGCTGAATCAAAGCTTTTCATTTCAAACTCTCTTCTTTTTTGTTCTCCATTTGAGCTCTACAACATGAAACAAGGACACACCATTTCTGAAACTTTCCATGTCAAACATGTGTTAGGTACATGTCAACATTTTTATTTAGAGAGAACGGTATATATTATCTCTTGTTTTTTATACTATTTATGTATTTTTTCATGCACATCTACTTATTCTAGGTGATTTATTTATTTATTGCTCTCTCTCTCTCTCTCTCATAAATTTTGTATAGGAAAGCTGGTTAATGGTTAGTTGTTAGAGGTGAAGATGGGTTTTGAACCAATATCTGTGTTATGAACCCCGGACTTCACTTCACCAACCTAACAAGCTGGAACTGCATGAACTAAATTGTTGTATAAACATATAGTCATATCATATGAAATATATGGACTGTGTGGATTTGTCAGTGTTGTGAGTTTTTTATGTCACCATGTTAGACACCTTGTATCAGTGTTGGACACCAACATTACATAATTTGCAATGATGTAGTAAGATAGATGGAGATGGATCATGCTTGCAGATTGCTGGATTTGAATGGATTATGGCTAGACAAGCAGTAAGATTCATGGAGATGGAGCACTTGTGCTCATTTCTGGATCGGAATGGATTATGGCTGGACAATGATTAAATTTTGCCATACATCTGGCTGAAAGTTCAATTTTCAGACAGATGGTGCTTTAGTACCTTTGCTTATTGGAACCACTGATGGACAGGCTGAAAGATGGATTCAGGTGACAGGCTATGGGTTTTGAAGATTGCTCATACAATTTGGTAGCCTTTCCCATTGTCATTGCAGCTGTCTATCACCATATGTAGCTTCTATCCTTATTGCCATCCATTGATTAAATAGTAGTACAGATAGAGGTAGAGGGAGGAGTCTTGGTCGAGGAAGGGGAAGTAAGGAGGGAGAAAGGGGGTGATTTAATGACCAAAATAATCCTTTATGATATGCCCATATAACGTTAGGAAGGTATTAAAGGGGGGTAGTTTTTATGGGATGATGGTATCCTCATCCTTAGATTAATACTAATATATGACCTTATAATATATATCCCATATAACTTGAATAACCAAATGTAAGATACCTTGGTCAAGGCCACAATCCAAGCCCAACCCAAGGTTTGAAGATGCCAGCCCAACTTGATCTAAAGGCCGGGTTGATTCAGTTACTCAATTGTGCTTGGGTTGAGGCTTACTTTAGTAGCTCCCTTAATAATTATGTTGTGGATCTACAGGGGTCAGAAAAAGAACTCCATTGATAATTTTTTTTATAATTAAAATATATGACTGTTTGTGGATGGTGAAGTGTTGCTTCCTACCTTGAATTTTTCCCTAAATAGACTTCCATTTTGTAAGTCTTCCTGTCACAGTTTGGTATATGGATCTTCTGAGTTTTGTATCATTCAGTGGACCTTAATTTGTAAATGTTATCTGGTTATTACTATGCTTCTTCAAAATGGGTGTTGTTCCTTGTCAGATACTTTGTTTTTCAGTGTAAATTATGTATCCATGCTGTATTACCTTGGCCTCGCTGTATCTGGGTAACATAGTGTATGGTTGGCCCCCACAAATAACTGCAGTTTGTTTTGGGCATAGTTTGTGTGGAAATGCGCTTCTAATTGTGAGCAAGATGTACATAATATTTATCTTTGGTGTTTGTGTGGGTTTTTTGCATCTGGTGTTGTAGGAAATGAGTCAGACAACCACTAATTTGAGGTGGAAATCCTTAGTTGATCATTATAGGTGATCAAAGGAGACGATTACTTAGAAGTTTAAAACTTCTCAGTCATGTGCAATTGGATCATATCTTATGTCTGAGTTGAAAAATCCCAGAAGAATTTTCTTGCAGAAATTATGTTGAACCAATCACTTATTGATGATATGATCCAATCTGAAAGCAGTTTATGAGGACCTTTCTTATTTTGAGTTATTCCTTTTCAGCCATCCTTTAGAAACTCCCATTATTTGGCAGGAAGTCACCTTGACAGCCTGGTAGTAGCTTTATTGAAATTCAAGGCTCTTAGGAAGTAGCTAAGAAGAGGTATATAGACGTGATCAGTTGTCCCATGACATTATGATTATATTCATTTCAATTTGGTTCAGCTTGTCTATTGAGAGGAGATGGACACTTTCATTTTCTGCCAGAGGGTTGCATATTATCACTTGTGTAAGTTCTGTAAGGTGCTCATTTAGCATGTCAAAGCCACACCGACTCAGCCTCTCAGTAGCACAAATTGATTCAAGACACCAAGCCTGCATGCTATTGCTAATATCTCCAATACACACCTCACAGACTAGGGTTTAAGGAGTACTAGGAGTTATGGGGAAATAATCTTCCATTACAACAGGCACTTGTTACCTGTGTAAGTGCTACACATTCTAGGGATTGATCCTTGTATGAGGCCTCTTATCCTATTTATAGACATTGACCTCTTTGACATGTGGTTCTTATTTTGGCACCTGTAATCCTTACATATTCTAGGAAATTAGTTTCTCCATGGAACATCCCAGGGATATTAATGGAATTCTCTACACACAAACTGCATTTTTCCTCTTTATACAATTTCATCTCTACTAAAATTTAGGTTTTCTTCTTTTACAGACAATAATGGGTTTAAAAGGACATTGTGACACCTGGTAGGTTTTTTTTAGGGAAGTATGATTGATCATGTTTTCATTGAAAGCAACTTTTGTGAAATAAAGGAATAAAGATCAAGGCATACTTGGTTGACTGGTGAAAACATGCAATATTCCTTCATTTTATAGCAACTTGTATAGGAAGAAGTAAGGCTACGCAAATGTTCTTCATATTTTTATAGAATTAAAAATCTCATCAGTGGCCTTGTGGGTTGTGCGTTACTTTAAAATGTACCTATTTTGAATGGAGGTGAGCACCTATCAACTTATCCCATAAGGAGGGTTTAAAAGTGGACTTTAAGAGACATCTTTTTTCTTCATAGGAACTTCAGATAGCTGTTATGAAGAATTTCTGTGTCCCAAGATTTCAGATTCAGTATTGATGGTTGATTTAATCAAAGATAATAAGTAATAACTAAGTTGACTCAACGAGTTGCCTCAAACTCAGACCAGATTTTATTTTATTTTTTATTTAAAATAAAAGATAAAAAATTAATTAGAATGTTAAAAAGAAAAATGTAAAGTAATGTATGGGATACCTGGGTTGGCCAACTGGTTGAACTGCCAAAATTGGAAACCTACATCTGGCAGATGTTAACCTGTCTGAGTAGGGAGGGGTTTTTTGGTTGGGAGTTACAGAGAGAGAGAGAGAGAGAGAGAGAGAGAGAGATAGAGAGGAGGGATTTTAGAATGAGAAAAACATATAGCTGTTGTATATATTATTTTTTATTTATCCATTCATGAACTGGTGTTATTGTTTAACCTGGTTCGACTTGCCAGTCTGATGGGACTGACCTAACAAAGCTGTCCTATCTCTAGGCTGATTTTAGTAACTGCATGAGGATGTTCTAAGAAATCTTTTAAACATTTGTGGAACAGTTTCATTAGTTGTGTAGAATACTATTTTGGAATTTGTAAATGTCATCTCTCTCTCTCTCTC
>JAOXJP010226435.1:0-11491 GCA_025762735.1 Platanus orientalis | reverse complement strand
CTTTTTGGAGGTTTTTGATTCCCCCTCCTGAGTGTCCCATCAGGGGGGGGTGTCGCACTTGATATCAGACCCAATCAAATACTAACAAGCAGCAACTCATAATGACAATTAAACAAGTTACACATATCATTCCAACTTGTTGGAGCCAAGTCTATAACACCAAATTACGTTGCCAAAATCCAAGTTGGAATTACCTATCTAAATCTATCAAATAGTTTATTATTTTATGCGCAGAGGATTTAGCTTTCCAATTATAGAATACTGAGATTGTTACTTATGCTTTTAAAAAGCAACCTTGATTGAAAGTTAAGCAATAATAGTAAACTAAGATTAAGACTACCTTAACAAAATGAATTGAAAGTAACGTACATTTTATTGATTTTAGTAAGAGTATACAACTACATAATTTTTAATCATTGGTTGTACATAACTTTATAGAAAACATCTTGAAATCTAAGTTAAACAACGTTTATACTTTGCTGGTGCCATGAATTTCTGGTTCCTGAAGAGACTTTGCCTTGAACTAATGCAGAAATTTGATGTGCAAACGTCCAAGCTAGAATGAAGTAGCGATGTGTTAAATGATTGCCAAAAGATTACCAAAACATGTGAGGTATTGATATTTATAGAAGTTGATGTAAATGTACTTGTTTTAGCTTAAATCAATGACGTAACTGTCTTTAGAATACTTCTTGTATTGGGAGTTTGTCGCAATCAAATTCCTTGCCATAGTCCATCTTCATGCTTGTCAACGATTAAGGTTGAATCTTTCTTCATTTATTGCTCTTATCTTCTATTAATACCTAGAATCAAGATAGAGGAGACTTGCGCATACTTGATATCCTCAATGAACTGGGATTGTTACTTCTATAGTGACGTGGACATTGTAGATGTCTTGACCACAAAATTGATTGTTCCATAAAAATTTCGAATATGTTAGGAGTCTAAATATGCTTTGGTCAAAATATTGTATATAAAATATACTTATTTTTAGTAGTTTATGTTTTTACGTTTTAGTTGTGAAAATACTGTTATTCATGAATTTGTGGTTATTTGCCAATTACTGTATCTATTTGTGAGTAAATTCATAAATGTTACAAAATTTTGTGTCAACAAAGTCTATGAGCATCATTCAAAATTGACATGGGGCATTCTACAATTGCATATCAAAAAATTCTTTAGTCTGTAAGAAATTATTAGAAGATGGCATGTGTGCTCATAGTCAAAAAAACAAAATCAAAAACAAAACAAAACCTATGAACTCTAATAAACCTATGCCACGTGTGTTTGTAACCAAGATGACCAAAACTCATGACCAACAATACATAAGTGCTCACAAACATAAATGACCTTGAATATGACTAGGATAGAGCTTTAGCTTGTGATAAGAGTGGTTTGGCAAGTGACAAGGATGGTGTTGAGGGGGAACAACACATTGATAAGAGAGGAGTTCTATGTTACATGTCACACATAAGTCAACCTAAGAGTCCTAGAATCTTTAGACTCTTGAAAAGGAATATAAAGGAATTTGGCAAGTGCATGCTCCTACCTATTCAAGAAATCATTAATCTCTTATTGTGTGAGTTGTATTGAGAGATATGTGTATGTGGAACTTTGTATTTAATATGAAATTCAACTAGGGAACTAGCATGGTTTTGGAGTTTCTGTCATCTTTCTCTTCTTCAACTATTCTCTCGTTCTATTTGTTTCATGGTATTAGAGAAGCCAAAGCTCTCGATATAGCTCACCCTAGAAACATTAATGGTGTTGTCATCATCCTCCATTTCCCTCTCTATAAACTCTCTTCTCCATCTAGTCAATATTTACTTGATCAAGTTGAATTTCACAAACTACCGAATATGGATAACACAGATGCTACAACTTGCACAAAGATTTAAGGTGAGAGATATGTAATTTTAGGCACCACCAGAGGAAACCATATAAGAAGTTAAAATTGAAAAAAAACCAAATCCAAAATATATAATTTGGGATGATCAAGATGTGTTATTGAGAACTTGGAAAATTGGAACCCTTTCTAACGAAATCTCATATTTAGTGATTGGATGCATAATGTTTAAGGTTTGAGTAGTGATTGGATGCATAACTGAAACATAAATATGGCAATGTTTAGAAGATAATTACATTCAAGCTACGAATGATCATGAAGTTCAACTCAAACAAGAAATGCAAGATCTCAAGCTTGGAACTAAATCTCTTACTGAATACCTTAAGGCTTTTATGGCTATTTTTATTTTTATTTTTATGCATTAGTTGTATTACGGAAGGCCATTCCATAAGAAGATGATATGATAATCTATATTTCGCATGGATTGGAACCAAAATATAATGTTCTGGTAACAACAATGCTTGCAAAACCTCTATTTCCTTCATATGCATAATTTGCCACAGCTTTACAAAGTTATGAGCTATGTATGAAGACTATGGATCCAGAAACTAAGCCAGGAGATCATGCTATGGACTTTCTGGCTTAACAGTCTTATAGTGAAGGAGGCTATGGTTGTGGTTTAATCGTGGGCATGGAGATATCGGTAGATAGAATTTTGGGGGATCATTTGCTGGAAATGATTTTTTTTAATCACAAGGTTGAGGCTTTGGAGCAACGGGTCAGTACAATCCGAGACCTAACTTTCAGAAAAATTTAGGAGCTACAAATCAATTCAATCAAGGGACATATTTCGCTAATGGTTTCCATAATTTTCAGGCTTATCAGAATTCAGGATGAGATCATGCCTACACCCCTACATTACAACCTTGACCAACTATACAGGGAAATCATATTTCTGTTTATAATGATGTCAATGCTCATCATAGATAATCCATGCAACCATCAAGTGCATGTTAGATTTGTGGTCGTACTAACTAGTGTTTAAAAACCATATAATTAACTGGGAAACTTGGACTAGTTACTCAGCTCAGCAAAGTTCTTGGTGAACCAGTTGTTAAAAACTCAGATGACATCTGCAAACTGGTCACCAGGTAAGTCATCCAAGTTTTCTGAGTAATTCGAATGAGTTTTCAGAAATTGCCCGGTTAATCCTTTTTTTACCATAATGCCCTTTAACCCACTGTGGAAAAGTAAAATGTTTACATTACCATCTCCTATTGTCTTCCCTCTCGTCTGCTTTATTCAGAATCATCCAACTTCCTTCTCATCATCCATATTTTTCTGTATTTTTTTTTTTCAAAATTTTCCTTTTTTCTATATTTTTTCTATTTTATTGTATTTATATATATATTATGTAAAAATTAATATATTTTAGTACTAACTAGCTAGTAACTGGGAACTTGTTCAGACCGATCTGAGTTTTTAAACATTGATACGAACCACACAACATTAAAGTGCTTTTATCACTGGGATTTTTCCTATCAAGCTCGAGAAGATCTTCCCCAAGCCTTGGAAACAGTAAAATTGAATGAGAATCTAGACAGAAACCTGTATATGGATACTTGATACACTTGACTAAAAGTACATGTTATCTTGTTCATTGCATACCTTATAATGGTTTAGACAAGGTAGTAGTAGGAAATGAATCATAGTTAGATATATCTTATATTAGTGATGGTTCTGTCTCTACTACACATGGTCACATAAAGTTGAAAATGTTTTAGTGGTATAAAAATTAAGAAAAATATGATTTCGTCAATCGTCTATCCAAAGATAATTCATTTATCTTGGACTTGTGACTTTGGATTTCTTAAGGATTGGGAAACTGGGACACTTCTAGCAACCTGGAGTAGAATAGGAGTTTTATATGCATTCAGCAAAGGTGCAGTAGCAGCATTAGTTGCAGTTCATTATGAAAAAATTCCTGAGGAGATATGGCATTAATGATTTGGGACATCCTAATTCCAAGATGTTGAACTATTTGATTTCTTCTAATTTTATTAATGTAAGTAAGTCGACAAATTCCTTTAAAATTTGTGGTAGTTGTCAAATGGGCTAGAGTTGTAGACTCCATTTTTCTTTGAATAGTAAAATTGCTATTGTTCCCTTAGCAAAAATTCATTATGATCTTTGGGGTCCTACCCTGGTTGGTTCTTCTCAACATATTTTATGACATTTTTCTAAAATTTCAAGCCTTAGTTGAGACTCAATCTCTACAATGATAAATTTGTTTAATAATGATGGAGGTGAAGATATTTCACTAAGCATGAATTTGTCTCACCTAGAGAAGTGTGGTATTTCTTTCCTACATGGGTGATAATGCAGCTCGTTGTTTCTAGGGCTAGAATGCTTAATATAAGGTGGTAACAACAAATGTTCAGGATTCATATTTATATGATTTGAGTAAGATTTTATGTGAGATTTCTACCTGACTCAACCCTCCTCATCAAATAAAAAACAAAGAGAGAAAAAGTTACAACTTTATTTTGAGCAAACACAGCTTGATCATCATAAGATTCATTTTTCCGACACTGAATCCCTCGTTCCTTGTTTAGACAAAGCTTCCAGTTCAAGTAGATCTAACATCATGAGTTGTGGCTGCCATTTTAACCTAACTTGATCACCGAATTATCATAGAACTTGGGTGAGTGGGCTTGCTTTGGCTCAATTAACAGTTCAAATATATGGAAAAAATTCTATGTTATAGACAAATCCTTCCCTATTAGGTTGCAACTCATGTCTTTTCAAGTGCAAACTTGAACGGGCTTATAATTGGTTGCACTTCAGTGCATACTAACAGCTGAAAAGTGAAACCTAAGGTGCTCATTCTGTATTGTAGTAAAGCCAGTAAATGACCATAGTTAAATTCCTTATTTTCTTTTCTTTTCCTTTATTTATTTTTCTTTTTAGACTTGGACAATTGACCTTAGGTATGCTTGACCTCTTCACTTCAGGCTCTTCACAAGTCAAGGCTAAGGTTAACCAAAACCTATGGGTGACAGGTCTCAGCTAAATTCAGTAAAGCTCAATTGAGTTTGGTTCATTTAAGGACGTAGCAACAATAAATTTAAAGGCCCCCAGTGGCGGTCAACTCTCCCATAATGTAAGTCCTATATCCTATTCCTTCGTGTGATTATCTCAATTTTTCTCTTTTTTCAACAGTTAAATGCAGAGGAAAGAAAATAATATCCAAACTGTCTCAAACTTTTTTGACTAATCTTAAAAAGTACTATTTACCATTGGTAAGCTACAAAAGAAACTATAAGAAGAAAGACAAGGTGCATATATAGGTATCTATAATAAAGAAATTGTGAAGCAAAAACAAAAAGATTGCGAAGCTGCACCAGTTTTAATAAAGCGTAAATATATAATCATTTATACATACATATACATGTATTGAACTTTGATATATACATGCACACAAAGAATGAAATGGGAAGAATAAAAAAATAAATGACACAGTAAATGGCTTATATGCTATTATTATTCTTATTATACAGTCATCCATCTCATTACACATGCATACATACCAACAGATGGAAATGTACATGAATGTATGAATATGTACATGCAGAAAATGTGTCTCCAACAGTGGCCTTCCAAAATGAATTCTCTGGGGCCGCAGTGCCTTCAAGAATGACTTCAGGCTTTCACAGATCATTTATTCAAGAATGGTGTTGTGAGTTTCTGATGAAGTAAATCTGTTGTATTCTGATCCCTTAGGAAGCCTTTTGTAGTTGAATTATGACAGAGATCTTGTGTTGGAATTGTTGCACATGCACTCAGGGACGGGATACTTTGTCACATCCCTCTGAGCCTTGCTTGTTCTGAGCTCCGGCTGTCCTAATGAGTTGCGGTGCAACTCTCTCATAATCTTATTGAACTCAGATTCCAGGAGAGAAGAATTTTGAAAGTAAGGGAGCATCTGTCTCTTGTTTGGTGTTATATACTTCTTGTGCCCTGCATATGCTCTATTCCCCTATACCAACAGTAAATTTTCAATTGTTAGGCATACAAACAATAAGTTTAATCGTATGTGTTTTTCTTTGATAAAAAACAGAGCCTAATCACCACTTTGACATAAAATCACACCCAACTTTAAACCCACGTTCAACTCAGATAAGGGTTCCAATCTGACTCAGAGACAATAATGTAAACATCAATTGTGTTTATTTATCGAGTTTGAAAAACATTGCGCAATTCAGATCTTCAAAGTACTTGCTTATGCTCTTGGAATTCCAAAGGTACTAAAGTAGAAACATACACTTCTCATTTGTAGTTGCTCTAATCAATTGCTCATGTTATTATTATTATTATTATTATTATTATTATTATTATTGGGGGGTAAAAATTTGGTTACTTCATTGTGTATTTGATGGTGAATACAGGAAAAATTAAGTAGTGCTTTCCAGTTTTCCGAAGTACCCAGGTTAATTATGAATAGAAAAAAATGCAATCAATAATAAAGATGGCCAGTGCTAATGATGGTGATGGCGTCAATACCTGGATGGCATGGCCCATGTTTCCCCCATGAGATGGCATGAAGACATCACTGTTCTCAGAAACTATATAATCAATTGCAGCCCTAAGGGAGGCTCTGTTTGCAAATGGCTCCAATTCACCCGGCAAAGAAAGGTCTTCCTTGTTGTAGAAATGAGGATATTCTCCTATTAAAGGTAGCAAGGCTTCTTTTCCACCAAATGGGGGGCCTCCCGCCCAATATATCCTAGTGTTTCTTGGAGCTCCAAGTGCTTTAAGAAGCCTAATATGAGGAGTGAAATTAAGGTTGGAAGAAACAACATAACTACCACAACCTGGGAAGAAGGATTTTCAATCCATACCTGGTAACTTCCAAGGCATTTAAAGGGCAGAGTCCTGCGAGCTTACGATCATGGTAATTCATGTTTGATCTTGCTGTTAGGAGTTCTGGCCGTAACTTTCTCTCCTTGTTGATGATCGCATCATATTCCTGGGTCAATCCAGGAAGACAACCAGTCCTCACCCAAACATCCTTCTCCAAGCGTAAATGAAGAGCAAGGTAGGGTCCCTTGCTGCGCATCCTCTCCGTTAGCTTGTTACCAATATCTAAAATGGGTGGGACAAACCTCAATGCATGAAACGCCACCTAAAACATGCGATATGACATCCAAACATTCAATATTAAGCATCTGACTCCATCTGAAAAAATTCAACACAAATTATTGGTCCCTGAGGATTAGGTAAAACAACTTAGAGAGTGGCTTAGGTTGGAATGACATCCAGGTCGACACATCAGTGCCAAAAAGTGAAAAAATCCCCCAAAAAAGTTCACTTTTTCGGCGCTGATTTGTCAGCCCTAATGTCATTCCAACTTTAGCCACTCTCTAAGTTGTAGTACCATAACTGCTCTCCAAATTGGTGCCTTTAATTTTCTAAGCACCCGTACTGTGTCTTCATCTTCTTGAGTAGTCCATCAAGTTTTATGTGAACTCAGTTTAAACTTCCAAAAAATTGGGTTCAAATTAATGATTTGGCTAACAATTGCATAAAACAAGTCAACAAATATAAAACAAGTCAAGAAATCCCCTTTTTGTCAATAAAATTCTATATATCCACAAAACAAAATTCAAAAAAGCAAAGGAAAAAGTCATTAAGATCAGACCCATAAATACCTTGCATCGAAGCTTCTGAAGATCAGAGGGAAGATCTTTAGAAAGCCTGGAATCAAAACCCCGTAAGAGGAAAACACCTTCCTTGAGCTACAAAAAAAAAAACAGAAGTGCATCAATGGCATCCTTTGTGCCAACTGGCATCCACAGAAACAACTTTTCTCAACAAAGTCATCAATGACAATAACTTTTAAAATAATCAACCAAAGTTGATATGAGAAAAGAGGAGGGGGGAAAAAGCAATAATGGGGCTGCATTGAATAAGTCCATCTACTTGCCTTGATCATGGTTATGAGAACTAGAAGTTATGGAAAATAGTCCCCTGAAATGGCCCATTCATTGGATGCTTTGACTTATTCAGTCAGTACGAAGTCTTAGTTCATGGACTGTAATAAGCATGGCACATTAATTGGGCATTGCTGGTCATTGACAGATATCCCTAAAAAGACTCCAATTTTCAAGTGTATAGTTTACATAGAACCTTTACAGATTAGTTGAAGCTGAATGAATGGGCAAAAATTTCGCATAAATTTCTAAAAATCAACCAAATGGTGGCTCCACACGTACTGTATGAGGGATCTTCAACAGTTCAATCCCTGCTGAATCCAAAATAAAGTTCAAGTACCCATTTTTAAATTCTTGGTAAATGAAGCTTAAGGGAATTACCATAAAGAGGAAGCTAGGAAGGTACTTAGCTTTTTCCCAACTTCGTTCTTTCAAAAATTTGGTTATAGTAATTTCAAGGTAGAAAAAGCAAATCCTCTACCATGGAAAGAAAATTGACAGAACTATTTGTATGATATATATTCTTACCCTCTTCATATAGTGTGCACGAATCCAATGAGGGGTGAAATGCGGAGGAGTCCCCTTCTCCACCGCTCTCGACTTTACATGCGTAGAAGGCAGTGATGAAACTATCCTTACATCATTCGCAAGAACTCTCTTGAAGTGCTCCAAATCAAATATATCAGAAAATTCACTATTCCCACCAAAAAAAAATTAAAAATTAAAATTTAATCAATTTGATCCTCTCTATAACACTGAAACAGAGTAGATTTAGATGATTTTTCTATTTAGAAAGATTAAAGAAATGAAACCCAGATGTACTCCAAGAATGTTCTGCCAAAACAATTCAAGATTTTCCTTTACTTTCTGTTCTCTGTATGTGTTATTACCTTTCATCTCCCCAAATCACGTTGACTTCCAAAATAGGAACAACCAAAGCAGCTCCAAGAATCCGAGCAATGACAACGGCATCAACTATCTGATTCCTCTGCTGATTAATTCCACCCGTAACTACAACCATCAGATACTTGCTCCGGTCCTTCACAATCTCTCCGTTCAACCTTCGATACTCCTCGCTGAAATCCAAGCACGGACGGTAACCCAACCCATCCGGCTGCTTCCAGAACACTGTCTCCTCACCCTCCTCCCCATCTTCCCCAATAATCTCTTCACTGTTCGATTCAAGACCCATTGGCAGAACTGAAACCCCCTTCGGAATCGACGTCGGCGACTGACTAATCGAACATGCGTTCTCAGAGAAAGGCTCTAGATTGACACCCAGCTTCAACATTTCAAAGAAAGCCAAGAGAAAAAGAAGAGGGAGCCAGAATCTTGTGTTCTTCGTGGAGTTAAAGAACTTGCTTGAAGTCTTTAAAGATTTTTTGGGTGACACAAGAAAAGACTCTAGAGGAGAAGATGGGAGAGAGTGGATTATCTGAGCTGGGACGGAAATGTAAGAGAGCTTGTTGGCATTGTTCTTCGATTTCGCCATTAGAGAGACCTTGGAGAGCAGGAGGGAGACAGTCACAGTCACAGAAAAAAGTTGCAGGCGGGCGCGACAGCGAAATACGAGAAATCCACGTTCCGGAGGAGAACAGGGCGGCTTTTGGAATTAAAAAAAGATGTTGATTTTAGCTTTTATTTTTTACTATTTTACGAATTGGATCACATATTCTTCTGAATTTTCTATAAAGCCCTTACTACATTGTAAATTTACAAAGTGATCCTAGGGTGTCAGGTCGGGGCCCCGCCAAACAAAAGCAGGGCTTGATTTTCGGACACCGTGGCCCATTGATAGGCCAATATCCAGTAAATAATTATAAAACTCAAATTCTTTTTACAAACTGGGTCCCACTTCTTCTGATGCCACGTGTCTGATGTAGACTATAGTATCTCTTCCCTCGTGGCTTTCTGACAAGGAGTCTCAAACATCTCAGTATGACTGGAGAGAATGATTGTCTGTTTTGAGACAGACCTCTAAATGTGTGCCATTGATTGACACATGATCTCCGTTTTCGAATTCAATGTCTTTTATTGACCACCTACTTTTTCAACTGAGTACTTCTTTAGACCCTTTTACCCCCAAATGCAACACGACGTCTATAATTCACCATATATAATACATATTTTTATCACAGAACATTTCCTTCAATAAATATAGGGATACTTAAATAGTACAGATATCTTATCATCAGTTCATCACAGAACATTTTACTTTATTTTTTTTTATTATAGCACCCTCCAATAATAATGCAACCTTTTTTTAGACATCGTGTCACATCGTAAACAAAGCCTAGAGTTGTACTTGTCCATTCAGCCTGACGATGATGTGAAACCTACTCAAGTGTATTACTTTAAACAAACGTATTAAAATGCTAAAGAGAATCACAAAGAACCTACAAACAGAGTTAACTGGCTATTAGATTAGTTACATTAGTTCGTTGGTTACAAGATTAGTTTTAACTAATCTTAATTAATTGTATTGACTTTATTCTTACTTTTCTGTTCTATATGTTTTTTTATGGCATCAAAGTCCTAAGCTCACGCCATTTATTACTCTTGGAATGACGACTGAAACAGTTGCCAGCTCCTATTCTTTTTCATTCTTCTTCTCTCCTCTCTTCCTCATTTTATGTCTTCTTTCTTCTTTTGACCTCTCCAAATAACAAAGCTTACCAATGACAATTTTCTGGGCTCGGATTATGTGCAAACGAATCTTGTGAGAACTGTGAAAACAAAACCAGAGGAGCTGACGCATCAGTACCAAAAAGTGATTTACACTTTTTGGGGGGTACTTATCACTTTTGGGCGTTGATGTGTCTGCACCTTGATGTCGTTTTCATAATTCTCACAAGTTTCAATCTCACCTAATTTTTTTCCCAATTTTGTTTGGAAAACAGTATTTTGTTAATAAATAATACAAATAATTTGTGCTACTGTAAACAATAGATATTTTTTTATTTTAGAAAAACCAAAACTTGGTGAATAAAATAAATAAAACTGATTTATAGATCGAATAAATTGAAAATTAGAAACCAAAATTTATCAAAGCTAATGTTTGATACTTAGTCTTTAGGTTGCATTTAGCATTACTTAAAATAAGTACTTATGCTGCTTTTTGCTTAAAATAAGCAAAAAACTACTTTTTCATTCGTTTGGTTATACACACAATAAGTACTTTTTGAATAAGCAAAAACAGAAAAACTACTTTAAGTAGAAACAATTTTTCATCTGCTTATTGTTTATTGCTTATTGCTTTTTGGTTTTACAGGAGTAACTATGTACATGTGCATTAAAATTTCATGATATTTTAGCAAGTATGCCCTTCAATTATAATCATTTCAAACATAATGAAATGCTAAAAATACCCATCTAATATAAGATAAAATACTAATAATACCTTCATAAATAAAATGATAAAATATCAATATAATATAGAAAATTCCCAAAATACCATCTAATATAAAGTAGAAAATACCCAAAATATCATTTTATTATAATAATGAAAAAACAAATTATTATAAAAATAACAAAATACCAAAATAACTTTCTAAATAAATAAAAAATCACCCTTCTAATATATACTAAGATACCCCTTAAATATAAAAGAAAAATATAGAAATAACCTTTTATTATAAATAACAAAATATTC
>JAOXJP010226434.1:0-10160 GCA_025762735.1 Platanus orientalis | reverse complement strand
ATACCACATGTTAAAAAATGAGCAACTAAAATTCACAAAATCCGCATCAGTGTCAAAAGTGATTTACACATGCTCCTAAAAAGTGAAAATCACTTTCGGCGCTGATGTTGCCCACTTGACTCTAAGGCAGAGATTAGAAGAGGATAGGGGTCAGCTACAAAATCCAAGCCACTTTTTGTTCCAAAGAAATAGGTATGAACATATAAGGTGGGAATGAAGTCAGGGCTGACATATCTGCATCAAAAAGTGATAGGTGCTCTCTCCCCGCCCCTAAAAAAAAAAGTGATTTTTGGTGCTGATGTGGTTGCCCCTGACGCCGTTCACACCTATTCATTTAGGTGTGTTTTGTACCAAATCAAAGCTCTTTATTTTTATTTTTATTTTTTTTTATTTGTGGTTTATTTGTTACAAAGTCTAGTAATTCCTTCTTTTTTAGTTGATTGAAATTTACTAGTCGAACGCCTTCTAAGTTGCAGCTAAGGTATTATAAGGTAAATTAACTTAGCAATGCATTACCTAAAAAACAAAAAAACATAGCAGCTGCAACGGAATTTTTATTTTTATAATAAAAGAAGAAATAAAATTTTTCTATTAGGTATATTAATATAAAGCTTATATGCTGTTATCAAAAAATAAAAAAATAAAGCTTAAATGCCAGTTGGAAGGCCAACCGAATATTGCTTGTGGGACCAATAAGGACAAGACACATAAAAGGGCTTAAAGGGTTTCATGTGTTCATCACATCATCCTCTCCTCAATTTAAAAGCACCCTACCTACAAAGACATAACATTAATGGAGCCTGCCCATCTGGTTTCGATTGGGATTAGGTGCAAATGAATTTTGTGCAAACGGCATCAGGGGGCTGACACATCAGTACCAAAGAGTGACTTACACTTGTTTTTGGCGGTGGGTGGGTGAGCTGCTTATCACTTTTCAACGCTGATGTGTCTGCACCCTGATGCACTTTGCACGAAATTCATTTGCACCTAATCTTCTGTGCTCTGGTTTGCTATCCTAGCCGGTGGCGATTATTATACAAAAAAAAAAAAAAAAAGCCTAGCATTGCCCTGATTCAACCGTAAGACTTCCCTAATTCTAAATGCAAGAACAAGCAAACGAAGATCAAGTGAATGGCTACCTTTCACAACATTTTGTATTTAAAGATGGGATCCCATTGATTCTTAGGAACTTTTGGCTCCAAATGTCACTTTTTCGTCCCAATACAAGGCTAGGTATGGATGTCAATGGTGGGGTATGAGGCAAAAGTAGGTTGATGGCTGTCATTCAACAATTAGTTGTAAGATCACAATCATGGAGTGATTACTTACTTAATCAAGGACTCATTTGACAAGTGGCACACGTGTATCAGCCAAATTAAAATGGTCAAATGACCATACTATGTCGGTGAATTAGCAGGACCACTCGGGCACGCTGCTGCACATTAGGCAACCATGCACTACGAGTGGCAGACGTGGGGGAGCATCATCAATTCAATCCATTGCAGAATACTGTCCATGGGACTTAAGCCCCAACCTCTCCCTTGGAGAGGCCATACACAACCATCTCACCCCTGATATGATTAAGTGGCTTCGCCTTCTAGAATCATCCAACCAATATCATGTTGACATCTATTTTTGGGGATTAGTCATAGTGTGGTTAACCTTGGATAATAATTTATGATGTTTACATTAATGATATGGTTTTAAGTAAAGTAGACGTATGCATGTTCAAAATTCTGTCACCTAACCCAGGGTTTATCCCAATCTCTGTTTCTTTGCCAACTAAATAAGGTTTCCTATGCCAACTAAATAAGTTCTGTTTGGATGGTCAAAGCTCCATGTAACACATGAAATTATTAATTTAGGAAGGTTAAAAGGTCCTGGGGAAGTTCTCCCATTATTTTAGGGTTTACAAAGATCTTAGCACAATTGTAGGGCTGCAAACAGATCGGATTTAGAATGGGTATGAGCATATCCGTATCCTATCTTATATTTAGCGGATATTATAAAAATATATCCATATCCTCATTGCTTAAATAATTTAGATTTCTAACCGAATTTCTGATATCTTAAAAAAGAAAGAAAAGCAATTGCATAGATGTTGTCACCATCGTTGGTGCAGTCTTCCCTAACCCATGTCTATCCTGACCAAAATCTCCGATGCCGTATAACTTGACAATGATGTTGGATGGAACATAACACCATTTTTATCCTATGTGGGTGTAAACTTCTACCGCTGCAGCATAGTTGTAAAGTACCTACAGGTGTCACCATGGATCGAGAGAGAACATTTATGAAGTAAAGAGTTGATATATTTTAGAGTTTTAATTATTAGGCTATTTAAGATTTTTGGATTAGTTTTAAATCTAACACTTTATTCTTTATATTGTTATATTTAAACAAAACGGATATTTAATAGAACGGATCAATATATATCCATATCCTATTTAATTAAAACAAATATTTTTATAAATAGACTGTATAAGTTTATTTTGAATAGGATGCAAACTGGAACACATACATTTTTCGGATAACTTGTAACCCTACCCAATTGAGGATTACAAAACAATATGTATTTAAACAGTGTAGTGCATGACTTAGCTAAAATTTCTTTCCCTTCACACATCACTAAATTTATCTACATTAAAAAATAGTCCTAAATGCAGTCTTGCAAAAGATTGGTTAAATGCCCATAGTGGCTATAGTAAGTCTTTGACAATGGAAGGTATACCGTCCGTTATGAGTGATGAGAAATCTTGTGTTTTGAGTTCTCAAATTTGTGTGTTCCCTTCTGTAATACTACACGATGTGTTTTTGAATTTGTTGCTTTGTTTTGAGTACCAATTTTTGAATTGAACACTTCTTTACACTTTTAAACGTCAGCCAATGGTGTGGTGATATGGGGGAACGCACATATTTGGAAATGTTAAACGATTTTTTTTTTCAAATTTTCGAATATAATGTACAAAGAAGAAGTAGAATTACCTCTCTTAACACTCCCTGTCTAGTACTCGGTACTCCCTAAACTTTCAAAGGGGTTCCAAATGCAATCTAGACTTGAGGGCAATCTAAGCTGCTTTTCCACGTTCGATTTAAAAATGAGGGTATAGGGGATTCCAAGGAATTTGAAAATTAGTGATAGTTTAAATCAAAACAAATTTTCTATTGAAAAAACTATAACAAAGAAGAAAAAGAGAGAGAAGTGAAGGGAGTTTAGAGAACTTGAATTTTTAATGATGCCTAACGATTGGGGAATAATGGAAAGATAACCGTATGTTCCATTTTCTCGTTAATTTCTCCAATTATATTTATGAATGATCCTGCATTTTAGCAGAATTTTATTTCAATATAAAATTATTATTTTAATCAACTCTTATTTCTTCATCTTGTGTGACTTGCCGAAAAACCTCATACTTATATAAACAATAAATCATGTTCATCTAATGTAAAAAAAATTATGTTCAAAAGCAAACAAATATTTTTTTATTGAAATGTCACCATACATAAAATAAGGACATACTTTTCCTAATAAATTGGTGCCTAGGCCTAGGGTAGAAGCAAAGCTATTGAGGAGGGATTAGGTCCTCCCTGTTAAAGAACTCCTAAGGTGCTCCCTACATCATGGGCAGACACATCAGTGCTGAAAAAGTGATTTACACTTTTTTTTTGGGTGGGGGGATTTTCACTCCTTTGGTGCTGATGTGTCCGCCCTTGATGCAAGGAGCGCCTTAGGTGCCTTTGGAGCTCTTAAAAAGGGAGCACCAAATCCTCAGGGCTATTGGCGGTAGATCCTAGGGGTTAGGAAGCCCTATAATAAACAATTCTTCAGCATCTGTTATGAGTCTTGCATTTGCCATGGTAATTTTGTCTGTGAATAGAGGTGTGCATGGGCTCGGGTTAGCCTGAACCAGGTTCGGTCCAGCTCAAAAAAGCCCGGTTTGAATTAAGTACCAAATTCAAAATTTCATTATGAGTCAGTGATGGAGAATTGGGAATGGAGCTCCAAGGATTTGGTACGACCCCCTAGGTCAACCTGGTATCAGAGGCCAACACATCAGCACAGAAAAGTGAAAAGCAATCCCAAAAAATGTAAATCGCTTTCCAGAGCTGATGTGTTGGCCCCTGATATCAGTCTGACCTAAGGGGGTCACACCAAATCCGAGATGGGAATGCAATGCCTAAAAAAAATACACTTGAACTGGATATGGGCCGGCTCAGGGCCCGACAAAATAACTAGGGCCAGTCTTGAGCCTAAAGTTTTCAAAAAATTTTGGGGCTTAGGCCCCACCTGTGCCCGCAGTTAATATATTGGGTGGGTTGAGCCCTGGGCCTACCCTGGTGTGGATCGAGGCCGGCCATGCACACCCCTATCTGTGAAGTTTTTGTTTTATCTAAAATCTTCAATGAAAAGGGCTATATGAGAGTTGAATTGAAGATCTCTATCATTTAGTACAAGGGTTTTAATCCCAAACCTAGTTTCTCTAATTATTATAACTTTTACATTTAGACGTAACAGGAAACTTAAAAGGCAACCCAGTAAATTGGGTTGGGGTTACCCCAGGCATTAAATGTAAACCTAGCCATTTAAAAATCCGCTTGGCTATTTTCCAACCCAAACCTAAGTCATGGTCTAGACTTGGATGAAGTCATGACCAAGAGTTCCAAAATGTGGTCGAGTTTTTTTTTTTGGGAGGGGGGTATGTAAGCCCCAATTTGGTTATTGTTGAATAAAGTTTACGCCACAATCTGTGGTTTATGACTTGGGGCGATAATTCTTTAACCTGCCTAGTGGTTTAAATCTTGTTAGATTAGAGTAGGACATTTTTTTGTCTTAACTTGATTCAACCCACCATAGATCTTGGTAATGAAAGGTTGAAATTTAATCTGCTGAGGACGAATCTGTCTCAGTAAAGATTTTGATGATGAATTGAAGTGAAAACTGATTTAAAGATTATGGTGCATGTGGCATTTTTGGAAAATACGTCATATGGCTAGAGTCTACCGCTTTCGTAAAGATGGCGATGATTATTACACCAACAAGAAGAACAAGAGTAAGTAAAGAGTCTAGGATGAAGAATTGACTGCAGCTGTCACAGAGGATTTTCTCGCAAAGAGGTATTGAAAATTTTGCCTTAAATCAAATCAATCACTAAGTCTTAAGAATTAATCATATTTTACTTGTGTTATTAAAAAATTGGATATTGTTTGATCACTTACTTTCAGGTAAAAGGGAAAGCGACTAATCAACGTTCATATTTTTTTTCCCTACATATTGTTTCCTTCAAATCTTAACGGGTGATCAATTTTTCATAATTATACTAAATCAAAGGGTTAATAAATTCTTTTATACATAACTAAACTTGCTTGATCTAAAACCCTAAAGATCATTTGAATAAGATGTAAGCAAATGACAAGCAAGAAAAGATAGTCAGGTTAAGCTAAATAAATACCTGCTTCTCTATTGTGAAACTCCTATTATATCCCTCTATGACCTAACCAATAACGAAAACTAGATTGCAAACTTTTTTAAGATATAAGTATTGGGAAAATCCCAAAAGAATTAGGTACGAGGAATCCATGAACGGACAAGGACTGAATGGAGTCAGGGACTGACACATTATCGCCAAAAACTGATAAGTGGCCCCATAAAAGTGCAAGTCACTTTTTTTGGCCCTGATGTGGCTGCACCTGACGCCTTTCAGACCTAATCAGAGCTCGGGAAAATCATGTTTTGGTGGGTAAAGTATCACATTTTATTGACTAGGGGATGGGACATGAAATGCATGGTATGAAATGGGTGTTTGTTTTGCACCCAATCTTTATGTGGTTATCAATCGTGATACTTGTTCACTCCATGTATACATGCATATATATGCGTATACAATTACTAGTAAAGTATAAGCAGGTAATAATAACAGCTGAATATTTGTTAATATCTATTTTATGTTCATGAGCATAGCTAATGAATCACTCATGAAGCAAGCTAGTATGTTCATAGGGATTTTGAATCCAATTTAGTATAGATTTGAAGCCTTGAATGACGTCGATTGGGCCGGGCTGGATCAAAGTCCGACATGTTTGGTTCGAAAAATAATTGGGCTGAGCTAACCTAATTTTGGGCTGGAATGAATTTGGGCCCAATTTTTAAACCAAAACTTTTATTTGGGCTGAGTTTGGGCAGCTCAATTTCATCCTGAGGGGCAGCGTAGCCCGATCCGAACTAGTTAGCAAATAATAATTTTATTTTTATGCTGATATTAAGTCTATATATATGTATATTCTTTATTTGTTTTATCCATATATTTTTAACAAATTTACTATCATCAAATAGTTCAAGTGTTAACTGTTCAAAGAAACTAATATAATATTCATTTAGGGAAAATTATGTTTTTAAAATCAACCAAAAAAATTAAGAAAAGAGTTTTATTTGGCCAGCCGAACTTAGTCCAAACCTCGTTGTTTTAAAATGGGTTGAGTTTGGACCCAACTTTTAGGCCCAACATTTTATTTAGGCCGAGTTCAGACTCGGGTAAAACATTTTGGGCTGAGTTTGGGCAAACCTTGGCCAGGCTCAGCCCAACTCGATTGACAGCCATAGTCTTGAAGAGAAAGAAGTCGGTGAGACTTTTCTATACTCGGCGTATGCAAATGCCTAGGTCAGAGGGCGGCCACATCAGTGTCAGAAGTGATTTACACATGCCCCCAAAAAGTGAAAATCACTTTCGGTGCTGATGTTTCTGCCCGCTTGACCATTGGCTGACGCAAGCGGAGGTTAGGGGTCAGTGTATAAAATCCTCACTGGAAAGAAGTACATTACCAATGGGCACACAACACAATAAAATGGAGTCAAAAGTAGTGCACTTGATACCCTTTGACGTGCATCCTTTGGAATCGAACATCTTTCTCGTCCAATCCACAATTGGACTGGATCTGTCTCTCCAAAAGAACCTAGTATTAGTAACTCAATAGAATTGATATGCTAAAGATGTACGGGTAATGTACCATGATATGAAAAAAATAGAAGAATAATAATAAATCATTACTCAACCGAGGGTAATCGTGGTTTAACTAGGAAACTCACTTAAATTCTCAAGACTCAAGGGTTAGAGGAGCAAAATCATTATTCATTTAGAGAGCGGATCATCTGCTGGTGAATCAGCAGGAAGTTCCTGCTGATTTAACAAAATTGCTCCTGATTTTTTTTGGTAAATTGCTCCTGAATTTTTTGTCCTTTTTCCTACAAATATGTGTCATGATGCAGTTAAACTCAGCAGGAAGCTCCTGCTGATTCACTTGCAGATGATCCTTTCTCGTTCAATTATTATAAAAGAAAACAAATCAGATGCAGCCATACTTCACGTTCAGATTCTCCTAATTAAAAGAAGAAAAGAAGAGAAAAAAAAAATAAAAATGCAAAGCTAGTTCGGTTTAAGTACCATGGTGTCAAATTAAAGTAAGTTGGAAGAGGTAAATTCTTCTTTAGTCTTTTTGGAAATATCACATCAGTACCAATCAATGCACGGCATGAATTTGGTGCACCCCTGTAATGAACGCCTAGGGTTCACCCATATATAGGGGAGACACATGGTGCCAAAAAAGTAGTTTACACTTTTTTTTGGCGGGGGGTGATTTCCAATCAATGCACTGCATGAATTTGGTGCACCCCCATAAAGAACACCCACATGTAGAGGGGACACATGGCATCGAAAAAGTAATTTACACTTTTTTTTGTGGGGGTGATTTTCACTTTTCAATGCCATGTGTCTGCCCCTGCATATGGGCGGACCTTAAGTGTTCATTAAGGGTCGCACCAAATCTGCTGGGATCAATGCATGGCACGATTCCTAGCAGAAGGAGTCGTGGAAAATACATATCGATCAAAGGCGTTGCTATAGTGAATTCACAGTAAATACGTACTTGTGCAATTATCAAAGTATCCCTTGTTAGGGTACGTCGCTATGACTGCAAGTCAGACCAGGATGGACTGATACGAAGTCAGCCCAAACTTGGACCAATGTTATAAAGTGGGCTTTGGGCTGAGTTCAGGTTAGCAGAAACTTAATGATCAGCGTGTTGAGTTTGGGCCAAGTTCGGGCTAGCCCAAACTTAAGATCCAATGACTGAGTTCAAACTGATTTTGGATTGAGTACAGACTGAGTTTAGTTCGAGTTTAAGTCAAGTTCAAACTTAGCTTTGGTTGGAGTTGAGGCTTTTAAATTTTTTTGTAGTTCAGGTAGGCTGGAATGCAATTTGAGTGGGGCTTTGGCTTACCATACTCATCCCGTATGTTAATTCAGGCCTAAAAATGGGTCTTACCTCACACCAAACTGAAATTGACTTGCGGCTATATCACCTACGACGCCTCCCTTGTGTGACGCCTCGTGGGGCAAGGCACAAGGGGGTGGAACCCATTCACTTTTTGGGGCAAGACACAAGGGGGTGTTGCAGGTGATTTCATCACAATTGACTTGGCCCAATTCACCTAAAATTTGGACCAAATAGATCATGCATGGGGCCAACTCAGCCCAATTTATAGCCTTATTCATCCCACGTTAAGTTAGTACTGGGATAGTAATACCCCATTCAAACTGGAGATGATTTGAACCTGAGATAGAATAACCCCTTAGGTACACCATGTCCATGGTCTTTGGGATCAAATTAACATTACATGGTGTTGGCATTCCATGTGATGAGATATGAGCTTAAACCACTCATGATCTATAGGGGTGGCAATGTTTGACAAAACCCGTGAATCCGTCACAAACCCAACTCCAAATAAGTGGGTTAGGATTGACTGTAAATGTGTTTTGGGTCAAAGTGGGTCAATCAAGTTGAAGTGGCTTGACCCATTTTGACATGATTAATAAATGAGTTAGGTTTGGGTTGACCCATACAGTTGTATATCCTTTACTTGACATAACACGAATCTGACCTGTCAACACAAATTATTATACAACCCACCCGCAAACCCAACACAAAATAAGTGGGTTAGGGTTGACTGTAAACGGTTTTGGGTCAAAGCCCTCTCTACTTGTCACTATGAGAGATCCTTTAAAAAGACCTTAGTTCTTCTTTATGTAAATAGCCATTTTCTTTTGGTCTTGTTTAAAATTGCTTCCACAAGAAGGAAACCTTTTTCTCTTATGCTTTTTCCTATAGAGCCCACCTAAAATGAACCCCATCTCCAACCAAAAGCCAACAGTAAGAAAACAAGATAATATTTTCCATCTTAAGGATCATCTCCTACGGGTTGAATGGTCCACCAACAGTCCCATATCTACACATATTACTTCTCTTAATAGCAAGAATCTTGATGAAGGCCCTTTGATTTGTCCTCCTTACTCCAATTACTCCAAGACAATGGACTTGGAACCTTTTATTGAAATTCAGTAGAAAACATTGAGAGGCTCCACGACCTACTTAGTGCACCACGTAAAAGAGGAGATCCAACTGCTTGGAGTGTATTTTGTGAAGTTCTCAATAGTCAATAGCCGTTACCTTAGGAGGACAACCTGAGGTGTCCCTGTCAGGACATTAGCCGATGTCAAGGCAAGTATCGCACGCATGCGGGATGAATTGGAGAAGAGCGGCGAGCGTCACGTACGACTCCATTTTTGTCCCGCTAATCCCCGCATGTCTTTGTCGCTTTTTTTTTTAGCTGGGCGTAGTGACGTGTGTTCCAACTCATGACGCAGAGGTTGCTTCCCGGGACTAGGGGTGGGCATGGGCCGGGCCATGGTAGGCTCCGGCCCGGCCTTCAAATTATAGATCGGGTTTGGGTCTGGCCCTCATTAATTGACCAGGTCTCAGGCCGACCCATGAATTAAAAAAAAAATGTTGAGATGTAGGTTTGAACTCTAGACCTATCCAAGATTCAAAATTTCAATTTTGATGGTTTATTGTCATGAGGATTAATGAAAATTTCTCTAGAATGCTTCAAAATATTATAAAAATTATGAAAATTTTCATCTATGTTGAGCATGATTACACACTCTGGACTAACTATATAAAGCATTTAAGTCATGTACACATAATTTAAAATAATATGCAAATGGTTACTAGTCATTTTTTTAGACAAATGATTATCAAACATGTTATAATTCATCTTAAATTAGTCATTTTGTAAACAAACTTTATATAACAAAGTTATACAATAGTTT
>JAOXJP010226433.1:0-11491 GCA_025762735.1 Platanus orientalis | reverse complement strand
GTGATCGGGTATTGTGGTCCTCCTTTCCCCCCCCCCCCCCTCTGGTTAGAGGACCCTTAGCCCTCGAATGTAGTACTCATCAGGTGGGTTTCCATCCCCCTTAGCCTTTTATTTTAATGACATCGAAAAAAATAAGACATTATCACTTGAAATAGTCAATAAATAACGTAACAACTGTATGTGATTGCTATGAAGTGGATACTCTGAACAGTAGCTTTTATTTAAAAATGAGCCAAAGTTTGACTATGTTTATATAGATGCCGCCCTAGCTTGACTCGACTAGCATTATTACTGCATTAAGCAGTGTAGATTAATTGAAAAGGCAGCCCAAGCACCCCCACCCCCTCGGTCTCCTAACGTTCTTGTGGCGTCACTGACAATGAGGGTGGGGCCATACACTTTTGTTAGTACTTAATATCACACGGCGCCCTATGAATGGTGGTTCCAGTCTAGTTTAAATATTCAGACCACAGAAGATAGATTCGAATTATGTGAGAACCCGATATGTGAGAACTAGGTGAGAGGTCAACACGTATTTGCTTTTTGAAATCTCGTGTGAAGTCTTTAATTGTGGTTCAAAACCACGGTTTATAAAGTGGGTCCCACAGCTCTTCTCCTCTTCGACAATCAAAATACCCAAAAAAAGAAACCCTAACTCCACCCAACACTCTTACTGTTCACAAGTGGTCCCCCTCTCGTCACAGGTTGCCTACGCTGGTGGGGTTTTTGTTTTGCTCCACCTCTATGACAAAACTCCAAAGGCAACCGGCCCCCCTGTTAATCCTCAAATCGGTTGGTACCCATTTTCCATTGAACGCCAGGAATACAGTGGAGAAACTTTTATCACCTATCTTTCTTGGCATTGCTTGCCTATGCGACCTGGCAATGACGTTGGAATCACAAAGCACTTTTTACAACCATTTTTTTCAATTAGCTCAATAATACGATCATCTTCTTAGAATACCAAAGAAGAAAAAGTGGTCACGATCACATATTATAAACAAAGTACTAGCACATTTGCTCCTATAGGAACACATTCAAACCTCTTTGGTCCAAGGTCCTTTAACGAGTTTTGGATTAAGAATCTTTTGCCCGTGATGCAAGCACTGAACATCATTACTACCGGAGAAAAATTCAGCTGCAACAGATTAGAGGAATCATATAAAATCAACAAGTTTGAAATGATATGATGGCAACGTTTGTGCAACAAAAGTTAATCTAATCTGAATTAAACGCATCAAAAAGGAGAAAAAACAAAAAAATAATTTACCAGCATGAATTATATTTGGATCCAACTTTCTCAAATCTCTCATTTTTCTTTTGTTGTTATTTTCTGGAGTAAATTTTTTATTATCTCTCAAAAGGAGAGCAAAACACTTTTGAAGTCTGAACTTCCAATCATCCATTTATAACCTTTAACCAAGAAGTGCACAAATAAACAGGGGCTTGTGATAGGCGATTGAAGTTTTGTTGGCGGCTGTTTTTGGAGTTTTGTCGTAGAGTTATAACAAAACAAAACCCCACCGGCATAGGCAACCGGTGACGAATGGGAGACCACCTGTGAACAGTAAGAGGATGGGGGGGGGGTGGATTTCTTTTCTGGGTATTTTGTAAGAAGATCCGTGGGACCCACACTACACAGGATTCCAAAAACAAATACACGTCGACCTCTCGCCTGATTCTCACATAACTCGAGATATCCCGTTCTTAGACAGCCCTTGCTGGGTTGATACCCACTACAACGTGAGAATTTACGCCGGGCCTAGAATTACCATTCATGGGGTTTCATGTGCTGTCAAGTACTGAGACCGACCACACCTTCCTTGTCAGTACTTGACACCACATGGAACCTCATAAATGGTGGCTCCAGGCCCGGCGTAAATACTGGCATCGCAGAGGATGTCAACCCGCCATCGATGCTGGGTATGTACGTGCTTATTATTTTCCCATTTGTGGGATTGCGTGCACCGTTCAAGAGTGTAACATGTGGCATTCACATAACTGGAGATATCCCTCTTGTTGTTCGCGCTTCTCATTTTTTAATGAAAGAAACCATGTGCGCTTTCCGACCACCTTCCTTAATGATATCTCTAAGGCTCTAAACCTGCTCTGTGTTTGTGTAACAATTGAAGTGCAAACTCAAATCATAAGGTTTCACGGTCACCTAGCCGTCGGAACAAAGGCACGCAAGAAAAATCCAGTCCTCCGGTTTTAGATATTGTTGTATTGCATATTTTCGTAGAAATTGGAAATTAGAAATGGCTCTGGTGGTTCTAAGTTATGTAAAGCTTACTATAGATTCTTTATGGGCTCCAACCGGGCGTCAGCTCGGTTATTTCTTTCACTACAAGAGAAACACTAAGAGTCTAAAAACTGAGGTTGAAAAGTTGGGGGCCATGAAACAGGATGTTCAAGTATCGGTTGACGCAGCAAAATTGAATGGAGAGGAAATCAAGTTTGAAGTTCAAACATGGCTAGGAAGAGTGGACACAATTACAACGGAGGTGCAGAGAATAGATGATGAAGTCCAAGCTAACAGGAGATGTTTATGTAGGTGGTGTCCTGATTGGAGATCCCGTTACAAACTAAGCAAGCAAGCAAAAAAAAAAAATCAGAAGTCGTTCTAAAGCTCCAAGCAGATGGAAAATTCGACAGGGTATCTCACCCTGCACCACCTCCAGGAATCGAATCCACGCTGTTGGCCGGAGATTTCGAGGAGTTTGAATCAACAAGATTTGCCATGGAAGAGGTTATGGAAGCTCTGAAGGATGATAAGGTGAATGTCATCGGGGTCTTCGGCATGGGAGGTGTGGGCAAAACGACCATGGTGAAACAAGTCGGGATACAAGCCAAAAAGGATGGGCTCTTCGATCACGTGGTAATGGCAGTGGTGTCCCAAAATCCAAACCTGAGAAGAATCCAAGGCCAAATTGCAGACATGTTAGGCTTGAAACTGGAAGAGGAGACCGAAGTGGGAAGAGCAGGTCGGTTGAGAGAGAGAATAATGAGAGAAAAGAAGATCCTTGTCATCTTGGACGATCTTTGGAAGAGACTAGAGTTATCTGAAGTTGGAATTCCCAGCGCTAGTGATCTTAAGGGTTGTAAAACCACAATTCTACTCACCACAAGACAGGAGCATTCCTGCTATACCATGGGAAGCCAAGCAAAGATACATCTCAAGCTCCTATCTGAAGAGGATTCTTGGACCTTGTTCAGAAGAAACGCAGGTAGGGCTGTTGACTCCCCTGATTTGCATGTTGTGGCAAGGAAGGTTGCTAGAGAATGTGGGGGTTTACCCATAGCGCTTGTAACAGTGGCAAGGACACTGGGAGACAAAAACCGAGAAGAATGGATAGAGGCAGCTCGACGACTAGAGAGGTCAAAACCTACAAACCCGGATGATGAAGGGGAGGTGTTCAAGTGTATGAAGTTGAGTTACGATTATCTCAAAGGTAACGATACTAAGCAATTCTTCTTGATGTGTTGTCTATTTCCAGAAGACTATGATATCAGCACGGAAGACTTGGTGAAGTATGGGATGGGACTGGGGTTGTTTCAAGACGTGGGCACAATGGAAGAAGCAAGAGGCAGCGCGCATATGGTGGCCAACCACCTTAAAGCTACTGGTTTGTTGTTAGACAGTGAGCGGGAGGGATGCATAAAATCATCACCCGGAAATGAAGATCATGCGTTTATGGCACAAGCTGGTTTTGGTTCAAAAGAGTGGCCACGGAAGGATACATTTGAAAGCTACACAGCCATCTCACTCATGTCCAATGAAATTTGCGAGCTCCCTGATGGACTGGAATGCCCAAAACTCCAAACCTTGTTGTTGCAGAACAATAACGATTTACAGGTAATCCCAGATTCTTTTTTTGAAGGTTTGAAAGCACTGAAGGTTTTGGATCTAAGTAACATTGATATTTCATCACTACCCTCATCAATTGGGCTCCTTACCAACCTTCGGGCACTATTTCTAGATCGCTGCAACTCAACAGACTTTTGTATACTTGGACAACTAAAGAAACTCGAGATACTTAGTATAAAAGAATATTGCATTGAAGCCTTACCTGAAGAAGTAAGACAATTGACCAATCTAAGGATGCTGGATTTTACATTCAGTAGCAACATTGGAACCATACCATCCAAAGTGATTTCAAGCTTGTCTCGGTTAGAAGAACTGTACATGCAGGGTAGCTTCGTAGAGTGGTCGGACGGGGTTGAAGGATCCGTTGAAGGAACTCATGTTAGCTTCGCTGAGCTAACATGCTTGCCTTGCTTAACCATTTTGAAGGTGGACATAAAAGATGCCAAAGTGTATTCCTAGAAAGTTAGTTTTTTTCCAAATTGGGTAAAATTTTATATATGTATAAGTGATAGCTTGTACACTAGGTTTCTGAATGTACACTTATCGAAATATACAACCATGTTCTCCAGAACCTTGGTCCTCGGCATATCCATCAACACCCTACCGGATTGGTTCAATAAGGTGGTATCAGAGAGAGCAGAAAAGCTATTTTATCTCGAGTGCAGTGGTTTAGAGAATATTCTTGTAGAATATGATCAAGGGAAGTTAAATGGATTGAAGTCTCTCCTTGTCCAAGAATGTTACGGCATTTTCTATCTCATGAATGCAGTAAGCTGGATTCCAAAAGAACTTGTAGTGTTCGAGAATTTGAAGGAATTACATATCTACAATCTATTTGACTTGAAAGAGATCTTCATTGGCCAACTACCACATGGTTCCTTTAGGAATCTAAAATTCTTGGAGGTGCAACAGTGTCACAACTTAGCGAATACACTTTTGCCTTCAAATGTGTTGCAAATGCTACAAAATCTGGAAATACTCTCAGTAAGTGGCAGTTCTTTGAAAGAAGTGTTTCGATTTCATGGGCTTGAGGAAGGACAATATCTATTCAGAAGACTAAGAGAAGTGAAATTCGAGAATCTACCTGAACTGACAAAAATATGGAATGGCCCTGCTCGACTTGCTATCTTCCACAACCTAAAAGTTGTAACTGTGATTAAATGCAAAAGATTGAGACATCTCTTCACACCTGCCATATGTGAAGGTCTTTCACAACTAGAAGAGCTCTGGGTAGAGGATTGCTATGGATTGGAGAAATTGTCGGAGAAGATGAAGAGGAAGAAGTGATTGATAAGATCCTGTTTCCTCAGTTGAAGACCTTATCACTTCAGTGTCTTCTACACCTCACGAGCTTCTATGATGGAAATGCTCCTATCGAATGCCCTTCTTTGGAACAACTGCATGTGCAGGCTTGTTCGAATTTTAAGACTTCAATTTCGGACTTTCACAGCAGAAACCAAGTCCAAGTAATTAATGAGCAGCATTTGGTCCTCCCAAGGAACAGGTACGTTTCTGTCATCAAATCCTATAAATGCCCATCTTTTAGCGTCGATATATTTCCATACTTACCAAGAATGTTTTTGCTAATGTGCTGCAATGTTTCTACATTTTCGTATTAATCTCGTGTTTTTGTATCGTATTTGTAGCCCTAGGATTATTAGATTCTTTTAATCGGAGCTCCTGACATACAAAATGTTTCTACACTATATATTCTCGTCACTCTAAGGACTGGGTTAATATGCCGAAAGAGCGCATGTAAAACGAAATATGAAAGAGTCAACTATGTCCCTTCCTTGAATATGCAAACTTAATTATATAATCACTCTTTATTTCTCACTTCATTGTTTATTTAACTCTTTGCTTTGAACTGTTGTGGTTTATTATTGTTTACTAAGTTTCTTTGGTTTAATTGTGCAATTATTTTGAATAGTTCTCTTCTAATGCCTTAAGCATGCATTAAAGGACTTTATCTTCACCTCCAGTATAAGTAACTTGTTTTTTACAAAATTTTAGAAAAATCACCCTTTAATGAACTTATGTTACATCGCTCATTTTTATTTTATTTTCTTTGTTGATCTATGTGTCAAATGGATTCAGAAGACTGGAGGAGCTGGGATAATTCTCTTTAAACAAGTTTGATGAGCCACGGAAGAGAGAAGCAGAAGATGGAGTGGGATGCTGATGCCTTCTTTCTTCAAGGTGCTTACAAATCGAAGACCAATGGATGCTATTGTTTGAATTTGGGGCTTCATAGTGACATTTGGTTTGAGCAAAATAAAGGCTTTGCTTTGTATGAATGTACAAAACGCTATCTATACATATGTTGGTTGGTTTCTGTGTAATCATCGCTTTCTATGAGTTCGGGATATAGGAAAAAAATTGCTGGAAGTTCACAGTTTTATTTTTGTGCTTTTGTCAGTGTTGAAGTAGAATTCCATGAGTATGTATTGATGTTATCCTGGTTTTTTGAAGACCTTAGGGTTGTTTCAGTGTGTTTCCATTATTGATTGAGCAATTTGATTGTTTCCCCTTTTCTTTTTTAATTTGTATTACTTATAGTGCAGTTGTTTACGCCTGATGTTATTATGATCTTCAAGATGTAAATTCCATAGAACAATTGTTACCTGTAACAAGAGCGCCACATATGGCAAGATAAATATGTGCACTGATGTTATTATGATCTTGTAGATGTAAATGCCATAGAAAAATTGTTACTTGTAACAAGAAGGCCACATATTGCAAGATAAATATGTGCATTTGATTGGAGATTGAAAAATTTGACACTGTTAGAGTTTGAGTCAAACTGGATATCCATGTGGGCATCCAAACTCACCTACAACTCTCCCAAGACTTATCCAATGTGTTGCAAGTGAGTCATAATGGGAGTAGGAGTTCTAAGTAGGCTAAAACTCTTCTATATAAATACAGTTCTTTGCAAAAAACGTGAGTATCTTTCTCAGAGACTTTTCTCATTTTTCTTACTCTCTTCTCTTTCCTTCTATAAGAGTTTATGGTGTGAAAGTTCTCCATCACTTTTTTAGTGTTGGTGCTGCGATGGGCATCGATGTTTCGCTCCAACGAGTTAGCTTTTTTACTTGCAACGTGGGTGCAAGCGCATTTCGATTTCTTCCATTGTGGGATTGTCTCAAGGTGTGCACAATCTTCTCCTCTTTAGATTACAACATTTGTATCAAAGCCATGCCGTTTGCATCTCGGCAACTCTGGGTCTCTTGTCTTTTAGAAAGTTTTCAATGAGTGCAAATTAATAAAGAACCACAACTCATATTCTAATAAGAATTTCTTGTTCTTATTGATCCTATTAGATCTCTAAAAACCATGACAGATATTTTAATGAGTATTGCCTATTCTTATTGATCATACAAGATCTGTAAAACCGCAACTCATATTTTATTGAGTATTGCTCGTTCTAGATCATACTGATCCTGTAAGATCAACAAAACCACATTTCATATTTTAATGAGCGTTGCTTGTTCTAGATGTAATCATGGGCTCAGTTCTCACTTATATTAAACAACTTAATAAGGGGTGACTTTGCTAAATAGTTTCATAAAATTTTGGATAAGTTTTTCATGGACTATTTTAAAGAATAATAAATAAATTTTTTTGACGGTTTTAGGCCCGGCTATCTGATGCTACTGGAACTACAGTTGTCGGCAACATTTGTCAAGCTAAGCCAGATCCCACCATGGCCGAACATTAGGAGCTTTGGTGTGCCTTTCTGGTTTCATGTTGGTTGATGAAGGTGCAAGAGTAGGACAGTAGAAGATGATTCTTACTCTGCCAATTGCACAGTTTTTAATGAGACATTTTAAAAACTTATTGGTTACTAGCATAACTTGGCTAAGTTACATGACTCGATAGAGTTCCTGGTAGTGTAACACCCGACAATGCTCATGGAGGGTAAAAAAAGTAAATAACCATGTATAGGGGTAAAAATATCATTTTACATGCTTTAGAAAGTTCATGGTAGTGTTTGAAATCCAATTGGATGAATTAGAAACAAGGAAGCCAAGATAAGTCATAAATTTGACAAATTCATAAACTGTCCTAAACAACAAATTTTGGCTAACTTCATGAGTGAATCTATAACAATCTTATATGAATTAACTTTTGATCCATACATAATTAGAAAGATCTAGGAGTCTACTTCTAAACACAACAAACTGTGAGTGAATCAGAGTTTTCTAGAGAAAATTATGACCATTTTCCCATAGGTTGTTTGTGTTAGAAAAACTTGGGAGCCTAAGCCCTTGTGAAAAAGCTAGAGGAATCATGTTAGATGAGTTTGAGCTCCCAAGCTTGGCCAAGATCCACCTCGAAATATATGTCAACATGTAATTTTTCTATGTTTTTATGGGGGACCCACAAGGTGTAATTCCCCCGAACTCGGACTCGAATATAGGATTCGTAAGCGCCCCAGATTCTGATTGTTACTTTACAATATGATGTTCATATATCAATAGCCATAGATTCACAGTTTAATAGTCTTAACAACTTTAGTTTGATAACTAATCCACGATTCAATAATCCATAAGTTCTCACATAATCACATTCTAAGTTTGATAGTAGTGAAAGCATGTTCATATTCAATAGATTATAATAGTCCAATAAATAATAAGTTATAGCGAAAAATGTATTATAATCTTCAATATGGATCTAAATAGTAAAATTCAACTATCTACATCAATGTGGTGCCTTTTTATATGAATCACAAACAACGAAAAAGAGTAAACCCCTTCAATAGTGTCTATATAATATAAATGGTTACAAGACAACCATATCTCAACTACAATGAAAATAAATAAACTAGAATTGCCACAACAAGTCTTTAAGATAGAAGACCTACAATCATAGTCAGTTGAAAAACAAAACAACTGGGTCAGTCCCAACCTGTAAGCAATCTAACTAACTATAAATGATATGAGGCAAAAACGTAATCTAAGTACTAATAAGTTCAAAGTCAATATAGAACTAAATATAGTTTAAAATAATAATACAAACTGAACAATAATCAGATATCAAACTACTACAACAAAATTAGTTTTTAATAGCATATTTTTAGGCAATTTTTTTTTTAAATGCTGCCTAAAGTGAATAATATATAGTGTTTTCTATGTGAAAAGGGGAAAAAGGCATACACATAATTTTTAAAATGCTATATAAACTTATATAGATGACGTTTTATGAAAATGCTGTATATTTTAGATTTGTATAACATTATTAAACACTGAGTAAAGAAATCATAATTTTCTATCATGTATGAGCACAAAAAGAACATAGACATTGTTTTTAAAATGCTGTATAAACTTAAATAGATAGCGTTTTTAAAAATACACTGTATATTTTAGATTTATACAATGTTTTTAAACGCTGAATAAAAAAATTGTAATTTTCCGTCATGTGTTAACACAAAAAGAACATAGACAACCTTTCTATAACGCTATATAAACTTATATAAAGAGAGTTTTCAAAAAATGTTGTATATTTTAGATTTATACAATATCTTGAAACATTGTTTTTATAGAAGTTTAGCTAGCATTTTAAAAACGCTGTTTAAATCTGGCTAAAGACAAAGTATATAAAGCCTACTTTTGTTACTCTTTTTTTTTTTCCATCCACTTTTCTCTCTATTCCTTTCTTCCCCGTTTTCCCCCTTCTCTGCAAACCCATTTTCAAGGATTTTCTCACCGGAGACTGACAATGAAGCATAGGCCTGGTACTCTCTCTCCCTCTCTCATCTTCTCTCTCTACTCTACTTTTTCTCCATCTCTCTGCTCTCTCTCTTCGTCACTCTCTCTCTTCCTTTCCCTTTGCTTTTATATGTCTCTCTCATCTGCTTCAGGGTTTTTTCTGATCAACTCTTGGCTAGGTTAGGGTTTTGTTATGCTTTCTATTTTTTGTTTTGTTTTATTTTATTTTTTTAATTTTGACTTTAATGAAGTTTCATTCATTTGTTTGAATTGTGGTTTGTTTTGATGGTGATAGGACTCATCTGGTGCGATCGAGATTTGTGATTAACCCAAAGGAATTGTGATGAAGAGCTTTAATCGCTTGTGAACAGGTGAGAGTTTCTTGATTATATTTGAATATTTTGCTTAGGGTTTAATTTTTTTAATTATCTGGTAGGACGTGTCTCCCTTAGAGCAATTTTCATGCTTTTTTAAATAATTTTTTCCTTTCATCTCAAATCATGCATTTTATGTGCAGAAGCTTTTTAACCCAAAAAATAAAAATAAAAAAATAAAAAAATAAAAAAGGGGTAAAAGCCAAGGTCTTTGGGTGTGGCTGAATCTTTTTTATTTTTAATTTTTATATATAATTTTGGGTGGTACTGTTAGGGTTTTTTGTTTAATCAAAATTTTAGTGAACTTCGAGTATGGTGAAAAGCTTTAGATGACAATAGTGATGGGCTATTGCTATATGGCATGAAACGCCTAGACGTTGGTCAGGGGTTGGTTATGATTGATATATCTAGCATTATTGGTGTTAGAAACAACACTGAGATTATTTATGTTATTTTTTTTCTTATTTATATCTTTGTGCTTTATAATCTAAGTGTTATTTCTTTAATTAATCTTAGTCTATTTTGTTTGATTTTATCATAGCTTGTATTTATAAGGGTTTGGGATTGTGGAAGTTTAGTGGTAGGGAACTTGTAACTGGAAACTAACACAAAAATTAAGGATTTTCTATTCGTCTGTTTTTGTAAATTAGTTGAATATGCAAGAAGAAATGAAATCTGTAATTTTATTCTTAAATGATGTTTATTAGACAGGCTGATCAGCCAACACTACTCCCAACGGGTCTAAAATCTTCTATGTACATTTTTTAATATCAAAATAGAATTATACTCGAGGTGAGTTGACTCAGTTGAGTTGTATTATTTCATCAATCAACTGAGTTGACCCAGTTCAGTTTCCACAATAGTGGTCCAGGATTGGGCCCTTGTGTCACAATGACAATGCTCTCTATGCTGCAAACTTTGAGCTTGTGGTTTGGTACCTCCTAGCCGTAGAAGGGCTTCTTTGAAGTTTAGGGAGTCTTATAGACCTGAGAATAACAAGAGCTTAGCTGAGTCAAATCAAAAGGCAAGCCAGAAAGCTAGCTCAGAGCTAAGTCTAGTCAACTAAAATCTACCCATGCCTCGCTCCTAAGATATAGCATAGGAAACAAATGGACATAAAAAGAATGTGGGGAATCCTATCATTCAATAAACATTTGCAAAAGTTAAAATTTTCTTTAAAATGTTTAGTTGCTTATCAATAATGTCATACATTAGATGTTTTCTCCCTATATAGTTCTTATGAGTAGATGCTTATCATTAATGTCTATTGTAATGTACTAAATTTTTATTTTTATTTTTAATTCTTTAGGTTTTAGCATTCGTGCAGCTTTCTTGGCATTCTGATGGATCCACTTCGACCTCTACTAGGTGAGGTAAGTATTTATATTGATAGTTATTTCTATTTTTTATTTAAATTATTTATTTTTTAACTATTTAATACATGTGTTTTGTTTCTTTCATGTACTTAATAGAGCTCTTGGTAGGTGGAGAAGAGTAGGAGAGGAGCAAGCTATCTACACTGCATCTCTATCATGGGA
>JAOXJP010226432.1:0-11491 GCA_025762735.1 Platanus orientalis | reverse complement strand
GAGAAGAGAGAAAGGAAAGGAAAGAAAGAGAAGAGAGAAAGAGAAGAGAAAGAAGAAGAAAGAGAAAGAGAAAGAAAAAAGAAGGAATCCAACCACTACAAGGTAGGACCTCTCTCTCCCCCTCTATTAGAGTTCAAAGTACACTACTTCCATGTTGTAATGGACCCACCTCCTCCAAATGCTTGAGTGAGACATGGGGATTGTCTCCCCCTTTTGTTGTTTTTTATATGATGCATGTTAACATAGCCCTTTTCATTTTATTCTATATGTTAGTGGGGTCAGTGGCTTACATTAGATGTTACTAACCCCTATGCCTACCTTCATGTCCAAAATGAACCACAGAAAGTGGAAAAAGTTCCAAGAATGGACTCCACTTCCTTCATTAAAACAATGTGATGAAACACTATTTTATAGAGCCAACCTATGTGCACGATTTTTTTACCCCATTTTAAAAAAGATTTTAATTGAGCATTTTATTCCACTATTAAGTTAATTATCATAGCTACGTAATGAATTTTTTTTTTAAGCTCATTCTCTAATTCTAGCTATTTTTAATGCATTTTTTAATTTAATGTATAACATGTTTAAATTCTGAACTATGATAGTAGTTCATCTTGTTTGGGCTATAACTCCCTATATTTAATGAATCTAGGCCAAAAATTTTAGATGGAAACTCACAACTCATCTCTTGACTTTCCTGTAAAATTTAGGACCCATCTGATCTCTGGATTTCGAGATATGGGTCCTAGAACCCAGACTTTGCTGAGAAATCTATGTTGTGTGTACAGTGTTTTTCATTTTGGGAAATTCCAAAAGTGGGTCCCACCCCTTCTCTAGGGGCTGTGGATTTTTTTGAACCCTCCTAGGGATGTCACTCACCTCTCCCAAAAGGCCTAAAATCATAGGACCTCGAAAAACTGCCCAAAAACCCAAAAAATAGTCACTATTTTTCTGGGAAATGAACACTACGCCTGATCTCCCATTTTATAAGAGATTAGGCGTACTAGAGTAGAAAAACCCAAAATTACCCTTTAGCCCACATCAGTCCTTTGATAGTCCCACAACTCTTCCAAAATGCCCCAATAAGAGCCCTAACTTACTAACATATCAACAAGACCCCAAAAGGTCTAATTATGTCAGTACACCTGATCTCCACCTTTGTGAGAGATTAGGCATACCAATGATCAGGTGTACTACTCTATTATCAGGCGTACTGACAAAAACCCAGCCAAAATCAGACGTACTGACAAAAACCTAGCCAAAATTCCCATATTTTTATTTCACTACTTAGTGAAAATAAAATGAAATGGTTAGGTCAGAGGAGCCACCCTAAAAGGTGGGTAATTGGGGTGCCTAACACCTTCCCTAATTGCAACCAAACAGCTTACCCATAATTCTTGTAAACCAGACTAAAAGAGAGTCAACCCCTAGGCCCGAGTGCCTAGCCCGGGTCCCAAAAAGCCCGTATCCTCCCTTCCCCTAGAAAGGAGGCAGGCGCCCAACCCCACTTGTAAAACCCCGGTTGGTGGCAACTCCAAACAAACCCCGAAGTGGGTTGCGGATCCTTTCTGCGATATCCGTAGGCTGTAATAAGGTGCTTTGACTTGTTCATTTGCAACTAGAACATCTAAAAAGACCTCTTTGGGAATGCCTAACCTCTTAGAGTCCAGGTTTGTTATTCCTAAGCTAAGGGTGCTTAGAGTCTTGATGCCTAAATGCTATTATGCTATCCTTATGCTATCTCATGACCCGAGTCAAAATTTGGGTGCTGACAATTATCATTACCAAAATAGTTGAATACCTTAGTACAACCCATACCAAGAAGATTTTGAATACCTAATATATTTATTTACTAAACAATTACTTTAGAAACATGGCAAATTGATCTAATATTGGTGTTTATATTGTCATCTCTTTTATTATGTGAAAATTAAGCTTTATATATAACTTGTCATCTATTTAGTAACACTTTCTTGACCCTTTTCTTATAGGATTTGATCATATCATAAAGTTTATCTAATGTGACTATGTTTAAACCACTTGATTTCTTATGTAATTGAAAACATGTAGCTCATGTGGTCCTAAATAATTGGATGATTAAAAAACTAAAAACAAATGGCTTATCTGGCTCCTAAATAAGAAAATAATGAGGCAACAAAAAATCATTTACAACACAAGACCCTAAATAAAAAGATTCTTGTAAGCAACCTAACAACTTCAAATAAGTAACGTCTTTGCAACATATCATTAATCAAACGATTCATTAAATAGTTATGTTTCCAGTCATCAAAAAAACCAAATGTATAAAACATGCTTGTTAGCACCTAATTTGGGGTGATTTTTCCTAAAAATAAAATAGCAATTTTTTTTGCAAAATTTCATCTTCAATAAAAAGCTTTATTATCTTTACTAAATGGTCATTTTGGGATTCCATTCCATTCCATAGAGTGACAAAAACCAAGGAGAGAAATTTTTAATGGATAAGATTAGATGATCAAAGTGTTTAATTAATCAAAACTCCTACCAAAGGGTCATGATTAGAATTAGAGGTGTATAATTAACCTAAACAAACAATGGTGTACCAAACATTCGATGTATATGTGTATAACCTCTATATGAAGTCATTCAGAGATCATAATTTTATCTAAAACCCTTCTCTCTCAACAAATTTTGACATTTTTAGCTAACACAAATAAAAAATTCCACATCTATCCCAATTTTTGAACACCTATAAATAGAGGTGTGACCTCATTTACCCCCCTCTCTCCATATATAGGCTTGCATGAGAAATTTTCACTAGAAAAAAAAACTTTGTTCAAATCTTTGTAATAAAATTTAATTCTTTGCAATAACATCAAAAAATTGTAAAAAGGAAAAAAGCTTCATTAAATCAAAGTTCCAACCCCTTTCAATTGTAGATATTATTTGTTCTTAATCTTTGTTTGTCTTGTTTTACATATTTCAATTTTCATCTTATGTGTTAAACATACTCAATATAAATTATGTGCATGGTCTTTGGGGGTTTTAATTAATGGCATTGATGACATTCATCTTCATGCTTTAATTTTTTATTTATTTAGTTTTTCATATTTCGTTTGATTACTCTAATTGATCCCTTAGTTGTCATGTTTTATCTAAATTCAATTTGCTATTAACAAATTTAAGCTATCGATCATTCATTTGATCAATGATAATTATGCCTATGAAAGATATCGAAATACATTCCAAGCATCTACAAATTAAATCACTATAATTTATTTTTTTATTTGAATTGTATGTGTTTTAACTTTATTCTCTATTTTTCCTATAAGCACATTGTATCATGAGAAATCTCTATTAGTTGTGTGAATTTTATCCTTAATCGATCGAAAACTAGTTTTAAATATGTGGTTTGATATGATTGTTTTCATGTCACTTGTGGCAAGTGTGGAGGACCAATGTGTGATTATTCACTATTGGGTGCATATGTTTTTGGATTAGTTGATTATTTATTCAATTACTCATATTAGGAGACATATTCTTCACAACACTTAGATCTTATCCTCAATGAGGAGACATGATAAGGTCTAGTAGTTTAGTGCAAGGATGAGACCAAAATTCTAACTAGTATATTTTTGGGTGAATTTTTAATATTGTAAATGATGAATTAGACTTGGGTTGGTTATCCTATGTTTATAATTCTCATGCATGGCATATCAACATGCATTATCCATTTTCATGTAACACCTTAACCCCTGTGTATTTATATGTGTATGACCTAGGAATAGGTTAGTGAAGGAGAGTGGCCATATTCACTTTGAGATGATTCTTAATCCAAAATCATTTATAAGATGGTAGCATAGCAGTGTTTGAGCATGGGTGTGGCCAAATTCGAAAGGCTCTTGGTCAAGGATAGAAATATTCTCTATAAATAACATGTATCAGTCCTTGTTTAGTCATGTTATTGAGGGTAAGGAAGGTAGTGTTACCTTTTGAAATGGAAACACCTGCAAAATAGTTGGGAAAGGTACTGTGGAAATACCCAGAATTCCCAAACTAAATGATGTCCTTTACATGGAAGGACTCATGCATAACTTGTTGAGCATAAGTTAAGTGTGTGACGTAGGCAATCAAAATAGTTTTTCTTAAGATCATTGTTTAATCAAGGATAAAGATAATGGAAAGGGTTTGACAAAAGGATTCCAGACAAACTACAATTTCTACATTGTTGAAGCTAGCCACTACTACACTTGTCTTATATAATTCACGAGGATGAGTTCTATCTTTGTTATCAAAGATTAGGTCATGTGAACTATAAATAGTTGTCAAGACTAAGCTATAATTCCTATGTATGAATCCTAGAAGGGGGGTGAATAGGATTATTAAAAATTATTTTTAAGTTGCCCCTAAATTCACTTATTACTTAGTTGATTAAATTGTCCCGATATTTATTTACAATGTAATTGTGCACATGGATATGAATGTATTCAATTGTTTTGCAAGTTGGATTAATTCAATATGTATGATGCTTGATAATGCAAATAATAAACTAAACAAGCAAGCCACAAGCAATCATAAGTGCACACAAGATGTATAGTTGTTTGGCACAACAGCCTATATCCAGTCTCAAAATCTCAACACTGAGCTATTTAATTTTATTAAGATTGAAACTATTACAATCAAGGATAAAATTAATAAAATCCTTTTCTACTTGCCAAGCAAGCTACACTTGGTGTCTCCGGCAGGTGTGGTCTATAGTCTACTTTTCAGGTGTCTCCATTGGAAGAGATTTGGGTGCACACTACTGGTGTCTCTGACAGTAGTGCTAATTCTCCCAGTGTCTCTGACGGGAGATGTCTCAACAACTTAATTAAAGTTAAGGCAAGGATTACCTCTTTAGTAGGTTGATGTTGCCTTGATCACAAGATGGGGTTGTTCTTCCTTGAACTAGATGTAACTATCTTTCCTTAATTGATTTTTGGTTGGCTCTTCAAGTTAGAGAGCCAATCTAGATGGGTTGCTCCTCCTTGAACACAATATGACTATTAAGCTCACCTTTCTTCACAAGGGTTTACACAACCCTTGATTCCTTCCACTTAAAGATTTTCCTTAGTTGGAACAAGTTGGAAGAAGGGAATGGTCCTTTTTGGGTGATGATTTTCCTATTTAAGCTTAGAGAGATTTTCAAAATAATTGAGAGTTGAATCTCTCAATAATTTCTCAATTTTAGAGTAAGAGAGTAGTGATTTTTATTATGACCATTACTTTGCTCGTTTGATTTCTTCTCCTTATATATTGGACGAAAATGGTTCATGTCCATTGGATTATAACCTTCCCAAACGGTCAAAAGATCTTAGCCATTGATTGTAAATAGTTTTTTAAAGTTTAAACCATTATATAGTGTCTCCTTAACTTTGGTTCAATCCTACATCGATACAAGTGCAAAAACACTCTGTTTTTGTAACTTGAGAGTTGTTGGATCAATCTTGGATCGATCCAAATAAGTTTGGATTGTAGAGGTTTGATCTTGGATCAATCCAAATTCTCTGTAAACCCTCTTAAATTCTTAGAAATGCTATAGATGACTTTGGATCATTCCTCCATGGTTCAAGACGGTCTGTAGACCTTGGGAAACCCATCATGGAGCCTTGATTCACCTTAACTATCATACAATACCTGATTTACCTTGTGAAGACTTGGAATGATACGTGAATCCCTCGGGATGACTCACAGACTCCCGGATTTGTCTCTTGAGGCTTCCTTGATGTTTGATGATGATCTTCATGATGCTTTGACTCAAGGACCTTCTAGACTCTAACATGACTCAGTTCATGTCGTAGTCTATACAAAACATATATTTTCCAGTTCATAGAATTTACAACATATTACATTTACAATCTCCCCCTTTGGGAATTCCTTAACAAAACTTAAAATACATGAATAATGAAGTACAAAATGAAAAAGACAATAAACATAGACTCTAATCTAAAGCCAAGTCTTTTGAGAATGTTTTTGGCTTTCCCCCTTGATACATGCTTGGGCTTTTCCTGACTTGTCCTTCATTTGCATTGTACTTTAACTCTCAGTCCTTGAAACACATTTGACAAAAATATACCTTTCTTAACAAAGTTCAATCTAATCAAATGATAAAGTATAATCAACACACAAGCAAGCAAAGGAATGCAGTGAACTGCATATGCTCATGATGAGAGGTATGAAGCAAGACAAATGCAAGTGAATGTGAGATAAATATAGATAGCTTAAAGAATTTCACTTGGCATTAATCTTTATGTTTTTACTCCCCTAAGTAAGATACCAATTTTAGAACAAAATTGGCAGATTTGCAAATTTTAGCACAATTCTTCAATTAGGTTTTAACTCTCCCCCTTTTTGTCATGGATGCCAAATGTGTATATGTGAAGTGCATAGCAATGATAGATTTGAGTGGAAGGAGAACTAGTATTTTCATTCATTTTCAAAAGATTTATAAGTTGGTATTTAAGAAAATTGAAAATACATCAAAAGATAACAAAAATGCTCTAAGCATCCTCATCAGACTCCTCATCCTCGTCCTCATCTTCACTGGCGAGAATGTTGAGGATAATCCCAGGTGCAGGAGCTCTAAAGGAATTGACAATGTGCTCGATGTGGACCAACTGCTAGTCCATGCTTTCCACCTTCTTCTTAAGGCGGTCAAAGTAGAGAAGAGTGCACCAAAAATTAGCATGAATATCTTAGAATAAGCCTGAGATGGCTGGCAGAAGTGTCATTGAGAGAGCTGGGGGTGCATATGCTAAGGGGGTTGCAATGGTGGTGGTTACCGTAGCTGGTGGTGCACCTTTGTCGGTGCGGGAGGAGTGGGGATGGGCTGAGCCACCTCTCTAGCTTCCTAAGTTACCAGTGGTGTAGCTCGTCTCTAACTCTCCATCCTTTTGATGGTAGCATCATCAATGGGAAGGCCTTGGGAAAGGGTCATAGCATCACGCGGGAATGTCACTCCGCGTTGCTCTAGAATCTCAGTGACAAGTACTCCGTATGGTAGACCCCTCTTGGTGCCATCCTCTATAGAGGTCTGCAGCATAGTGTAGCACATGATGGCTGGGACATCAAAGGATTTTCCCTCCAGTAAGCTGGTGACCAAATGCGTCCTATCATTTGACATGTCTGTCTTATGCGTCATCTGCAATAGATTGTGCACAAGGATAATGTCTAGTACACTAGCCACCATGCAGCACTCCTTGGTAGGAAACTTCCCAGTCCATGAAGTGCCCTCTCGCTTAAACAGCTCAGAGATATGAGCTTTGTCAATCCCTTGATTGGGAAAGACAACGACGCCGACAAAGGGGCGAGCAATCCCCAATAGCATGGAAACCCGATCCGGGTTGATCAACATATGGACCCCATGCACTTTTGTCTTGAACGAGAACTGTGCGTGGTCCGCGTAGAAGATGCGGACGGCTTCTTCTTGCACTTTGCCTTTAACAATGGTGATTTGCATCCACCCATCATTTGGAATCATCGTGCTAATTGTGAAGTTGTGGAGTGTTGTCTGCTTCACAAGCTGCTCAATGAAGATCTTCTTTTTCGAGAAGATGTTCATGTAATTGTGGAAGGCGGCAGCATTCCTCAGTGCCCCATAGTTTGTAAGCACACTTCTCAGTTGCTTGACTTGCTCCTTCTCTTGTAGATGAGCTTTCTCCAAATCCCTTTTTGACATGATTTCGGCTTGACTGATTCAAAGAATGCATTAAGATGGCTAGGAAAAAGAGGAGGAAGTGCTAAAATGCCTAGAAGATGACCTTGGTTCGATCTTGGATCAAACTAAGGCATTTCTCCCATTTTATAAACAAGAGACTATTCATTTCCTGTGGGTTTCACCAGATTGGATCGATCTTAGATAGATCCAAAATGGAATCTTTAGGATAAAAATCCCAGATTCTCCCCATCTTTGCTCGGATGGCACCGCTTACCCCAATTAAATGTTTTTTTTTTATTTTTGGGTATATTTGAATGTATCTTTATATAAAACATATTTCTATTGCACCTCGAAAATATTAAAATCTTTTTGAGTCCAAGGCCTTCGTGAGGATGTCTGTCAACTGATCCTCAGTTGATACATACTTTAGATATATTGTTTTGTCTTCAACCAATTCTCGAATGAATGGTGACGAATATCAATATGCTTTGTTCTAGAGTGTTGAACCAGATTTTGGAAAATATGGATTACACTTGAGTTGGCTATAAACAAATTCATTGTAGATTAAGACAACTCATAGTCTACAAGCATCTATTTCATCTATAGCAGTTGCGTGCATCCACTCCCAGTAGCAATATACTCTTCCTTTGTTGTTGATAAAGATATAGAATTTTGCTTTTGATTGTGCCAAGAGACAAGATAGTTTCCTACATAAAAGCATTCTCCACTTATGCTTTTACGGTCATTAACATTGTTTGCCAAATTTGCATCTGAATAAGCAGCTACTATTGGTGTGGTATCAAATGGATACCAAAGACCGAAGTTAATTGTCCCGTGGATATACCATATAACTCTCTTGGCCACTTTTAGATGAGATTCCTTTGGTGCAACATGATATCTGGCATAGGCACCTACACTAAATGTAATATTAGGTCTACTTGCTATCAAGTATAGCAGACTCCCTATGATACTCCTATATCCTATAGGATCAATATCGACTCTATCAAGATCCTTAGTGATTTTCTTGCTCGTACTTATTGGAGTATCAACTGGTTTGGACTCCAAAAGTCCAAAATTTGGATACTAGATCCTTGGCAAACTTAGATTAATTTAGAAATATTCCATCAAAAGTTTGCTTGATCTGTAACTCAAGGAATAATTGTAATTCTCCCTCCATACTCATCTCGAATTCAGATTTCTTTATATGAGCAAACCCATGTGATAACTCTTCACATGTGGATCCAAATATGATATCGTTCACATAGATCTGTGCGATGAGTATGTGATCATCATTTTTCTTGATAAAGAGTGTTTTATCAACACTCTCCCTGACGAATTAATGGTCTACTAGGAACTTGGTCAATCTGTCATACTAAGCTCTAGAGGCTTGTTTCAACCCATATAGTGTTTTGTTCAACCTATACACATGATTTGGCATGTGTGGATCCTTGAGTCCCTCAGATTGTTCAACATATACTTCTTCCTGAAGTATTCCATTTAGAAATGCACTTTTTACATCCATTTGATATAATTTGAATTTCAAATGGCATGCAATGGACAATAAGATTCGAATTAACTCGAGCCTAGCTACAGAAGCAAATGTCTCCTCAAAGTCAATTCCTTCTATCTGGGCATACCCTTTAGCAACTAATCATGCTTTGTTTCTTATAACAGTTCCATGCTTATTCATCTTATTTTTGAAGATCCACTTGGTACCAATTATATTTTTGTCTTCAGGTTTTTTAACAAGATACCACACATCATTCCTCTTGAATTGATTAAGCTCTTCTTGCATAGCTATAATCCAATCTGGATCATGAGAGCTTTTTTCACTTTCTTGGGCTCAATCTTGGATGTAAAATAGATATGACTAATGATATTATCAAGTTGTCTTCTTATTTTAACACTTTTATCAGGATCTCCAATGATGTCTCTAGATGAGTGTCCCTTTATTATTCTCCTTTCCTTAGGACGACTTTATCATCATTTGCTTCCTCAAACTCACTCCCAGAATCATGTGAGGTAGTATTCTCTAGAACCTTTGGCACCTCTTAAGGCTCTACTAATGCCTCTTCTTCCTTATTTTCTTGAGTCTTTGGTTGGTCATTTATAATGACATTCATAGATTCTCCCATGCAAGTAGTTCTCTTGTTGTATACCCTATAGGCTTTGCTCCTAGTAGAGTATCCAAGGAAGACTCCTTCATCACTCTTGGAATCAAATTTGTCCAAATTTTCCTTATCTCTTAATATGTAGCAAGTGCTTCCAAATACCTTAAAGTACTTCAAGTTCGGGCTTTTTGTCATTCCATATTTTATACAAAGTCTTTAAAGTTCCTGTCCTCAAATGTACCTTATTGCTTATATAACAAGTGATGTTTATGGCCTCAGCCTAAAACCTCTTGGGAAGGTCTTTACTAAAGAGCATGACTGTGACCATGTTTCGTAAAGTCCTATTTTTCCTTTCGGCTACCCCATTTTGTTAAGGAGTTTTGGGTGCGGAGAATTCATGTTTGATTCCACATTCATTGCAAAAGTTTAAAAATCTACTATTTTCAAACTCTCCTCCATGATCACTACGAATTCTCTTAATAGAGAGTTTCTTTTCTATTTGTAATCTTATGCAAATATTTTTGAACTCTTCAAATGCATCAGATTTCTCTCTTAAGAATGATACCCATGTGTAACTAGAGAAATCATCGACCATGACCATAAATTACCTTTTGCCACTAATGCTGTCGGTCCTTATTGGTCTGGCTAGATCTATATGGATTAGCTCCAATGGTCTAGATGTGCCTATTTGAGTCAATTTCTTATTGGAGGCTCTAACTTGCTTCCCATGTTGACAATCACCACAAAATAGACTATCTTGTCTACCAATCTTGGGTATACCAAGAACTAAGTCTTTTCTACTTAGTCTAGACAAGTTCTTAAAGTTCACATGGCCAAGTCTTTGATGCCATAGACTTGACTCATCTTTTTGTGTGATGAGGCATAGTTAGGTCTACCTTCTCCAAAGATGTAGCAATTGTCACCGGTACGTATACCTTTTGCAATAATTCCATTTTTGTCTTTTATGTGTCAACCATCCTTTGAGAAGCCAACATCATATCCTCAGTCACATATTTGACTTATGCCTAGGATATTATGTTTGAGGCCTTCTACAAATAACACATCCTTGAGTGTTGGAACTTTGGGTATTTCTACTATACCCCTACCCATTATCTAATGGTGTTCCCATCACCAAAGGCCACACTTTCTTCCCTACCAGGAGTATTAGAAGAGGGATTTGTCCCCCGTCATGTGTCTTGAACATCCACTATCCAAGTACCAATGTGATGTTTTGGCCGCTTTAAGGGCCGTGTGGACAACAAGACATTTTAGCTCTCCCTTTTTGACCCATACTTGATTTGTTATCAACAATTTGGAGTGAGTCAATCTCTTATTCTTTTGAAGGTTTTCTTGTTTAACCTTTTGAAGCAATGTTCTCTTTCTAGCATTTTTCTCATTTAAACTCTTTCTACTTTGTTGAAGTGATTTGACTTTCAAATCGTTTGCTCTTTTTCTACAATCCACTTTCATATGACCAAGCAAGCCACAATAGTAGCAAGTGATTGATGGGTTTCTAGATGTAGAGGCTTAAAATTTATTTTTTAAGAATCTTTTCTCTTATCATTGTACTTAGGGATATTGATATTGAAGGAAGAGTGTGCTTTCTTTTCATAGTACATCTTAGATTCTGAAGTTGAGACTTGAGATGTATCTATGTCCTTCCCCTTGTAGGAAGTATGGTGTCTATTGTCAAAAGCTCTTGGCT
>JAOXJP010226431.1:0-11491 GCA_025762735.1 Platanus orientalis | reverse complement strand
CAGGCTTATGCATAGTATGGAGTAGAGGATAGCATTTTAATTCTAAAATCCTTCGCAAATTGTTTCACATCCTAGCTTGTGAACACGGTTCCTATATCCGTTGTAATGGTTTTAGGCAGGCCATAACGATAAACAATATTTTATTTTATGAATTGAATAATGTGGCTTTGATTCAATTCCTTTATAGGTTTAGCTTCAACTCACTTTGTAAAGTAATCATTTTCCACAATGACATAACCATGCATACTAGAAGATATGAGGTTAATTTTCTCTATTAAATCCATCACCCATCCTCTAAATGGCCATGACTTTATGAGGGAATAATTCTGCCATAGGGACTCTTTGTAGAGGCCTATGTTTTTTACATGGTTGACAAAATTTTGCATGTTTTATACAATCAGCCATAATGGTTGGTCAATAATAACTATATCTTCTTAATAACCATCTCATTTTTATTTCTGCTTGGTGTACTCTGCAAATTCCTTTGTGTACTTGGGTTACAACTTTTTCAGTCTCTTCTTTTCCCAAGCACCTTAAAAAGTGTCTATCAAATCCTCTTCTGTATAATTAATCCTCATGTAACACATAGTTCAATGCCATAATTTTTATTTTTTTTAAACCTTTTGATTTAGATCTTGTAAGTATTTTATGAAAGGATTTCTCCAATCATCTGGAGTTATTTCTAATGAACAAAGATCCACACTCATTTCTCTTTCTTTTACTGATGACAAAGATGTTTTGATAACCTCTATTGTTCTTTACCTATCATCACAAGCAATGGTTATTCCAGATACAATTTGTGCCATTTTATTAGCCATTGCATTATTTTCTCATGGAAGGAAATTCAATGTCACATCGTTAAATCCTTCTAATAGTTGGATTGCTCTTGTATAGTATGATGTTAGAGTCCAACTATTACATATGTATTCACCAATAAGTTATTTATAACTAACTATGAATCTCCCATGATTTCCATCACTCTTGCTCCTATTTGTGAAAGAATTTCAAGACCAATAATTAAGACTTCATATTCAGCCTGATTATTAGTACAATCAAAACCTAGTTGAAAATCATATTCTAATTTCTTTCCATGTGGAGGAATTATGATAATTCCTGATCTAAAAGAATTTTCTATGTTAGAACCATCAAACTGTAATTGCCATAGAGTATGGCTGAAGATTGGAATTTCAAAGTGTTTTATATCTTTTCTTCCATCTTTTGAGGATGATTAACCAAAAAATCCACTAAGGCCTAGCCTTTTGAAAGTCCAGTAAAGATCCTAGAGGGGGGGTGAATAGGATAATTCAATTTTAATTCTTTTTTTAATTTACTTAATCTTGTTTAATTTCAGCTAAACACTTTTGATAAATAAATTAAATATCTATTAACCAATCATAGACCATAAGGTTCCACCGTACACTATAGTGTTACCTATAACAGGGCTGATAGATTCCCTACACTTAATTTTTAAGTCTTTTTAGTTCCAAGCGTTATGTGCACAATTACAATGGATAATCAATTGATGAAATGAAATAAATGCAACAATTTCATGACAAAAATCAAGCACACAACACAACAATTTATAGTTCTTCATCACAAGGCCTACGTATATTTTCGAAAGCTCATACTGAGCTATATAATTTTATTAAGATTGAGTTAATTACATCAAGGCTAAAATTAAATAAGGCTTATCTACTACACTCGGTGTCTCCAACGAGTGTGGTATACACTTCCGGTGTCTCTGGCGAAAATGCCAATTTTACATTATCGGTGTCTATGGCAATAGTGCTAAGTCTATTCCTGGTGTCTTCGACGGGATTGGTCTACACCTTCGATGAGGTGTTAAGGTCTACACTATCAGTGTCTCCAGCGACAGTGCCAAACTCTTGGTGTCTTCAGAAAGAGTAACAACAAATGAATAGTAAATTAAATCTAGCATAACATACCTCTTTAAAGGTTGATGTTGTTTTATGCATAGTGTGAGATTGCTCATTTTTTAGCAAGATGTAACTTTCAAATTCCATTCAAGTTTTTGATGGAATAACTCTTGACGTCGCCTTTAAAGATATGTCTTAGCAAGAGCAAGGAGACTGCTTTGAATTGGTCTCTCTCCTATCTCAGTCTAGGGAGTTATAAGCACTTTAATGGAGACCAAAATCTTTCTTAGAACTTTACAGAAAATTAAAGCAGCATATTTCTTCAAAAATATTCAAAAGCATTTCTCTTGCTTTTTGGCACTCACCTTAATTTATAAAGGGCTTAGGATATGTTGGCCCTTGGATGGGAATCATCTATAATGGTTCTTTTTGATCCCCATTCATTATTTTCCATTTTTGCAACATTTTATGGCCATTAGACTCATTTTTGGCCAGTTCTTTCACTTTGGATCGATCCAAAGTACTGATTTCTCATAAAAAACACACCCGAGAACCTTTGGTTCAATCTTGGATCGATCCAAATTATTTAGATATAATAAGGAGTTTTGGTTCAATCCTGGATCGATCTTACTATCCTGTAAAGCCCCAAAATTGTACTTTAAGGGCTCTAAAGACTTTGGGATCATTCCTCTATGGTTAGGGAAGGTTCATAGGTCTTTGAACTCCTTTCTTGGACTTTCAACTCACATACCTTACCTATTTTACCTTTTTGATCTTAAAATGGTTTGTGAATGCTTTGGGGTGCCTTGTGTGCTTCCGGTTAGCTTTCTATAAGGTCTTCTTGAAGTAGTTCTTCTTGTAGCTTGCAACCATGACTCTCTTAGACTGTGACATGACTCTACACACACCTTAACTTATATATTGCTCTGTATTTTATAGTTCATGGAATTTACAATACTTTTACATTAACAATCTCCCTCTTTGAGAATTCCATGACAAAACTTAAAATACAAAACTTAAGTTACAATGGATCTATATACCAACAGTAGTCATGTATCTTTTGAGCAATGTCATCTTAGCTCTCCCCCTTGATATATGCTTGATCTTTGCACTGTGTTTCTTCTTCTGCATTGTGCCAAGTCCTGAAACCCATTTGACAGACAAAACACCTTTCTTAAGCCAAGATTAGTTCAGTCAAAAAATAACAATATATGCATGCAAGCAAGCATACGGATATGTATAATCATGATAGAATGCATATGCTTATGAAGTAACCATGGGATTCTTATAGGTATTGAACACATGTTTGTTCAATTTTACATATTTAGGCTCTTTAGATAACTGAATTACCAATTTTAATGTTGGTTTACTCCCCCTAACATCAACATCTTGAAAATTTATGCCTAAATTATAGTTCATATTCTTTGGATCTCATTTAATCATCTCCCCCTATATTTTATGTTTCAGTTATCGGTTTGATTTTCATTTGACATAGTCATCTATGTTTCATTTATCTTTTCGATTTTCATTTTCATTAGGCATTTTAGGCATAGACCTTTTAGACACTTTCAGACATAGGCATAGCATTTTCTCCCCCTTTCTATCATGGAAACCAAAGGAAATTAAAGATAAAGAAGATAAGTAAGACAATGATATACAAAAAAAGTATATTTCCATTAAAATGTAAAATTACAAAGACAATATATATAAGGAGGTGCTCTAGGCATCCTCATCACTCTCATCCTCATCCTCATCATCATAAAGGATGTCTACTATAATACGAGGCTCAGGAGCTCGTGAGGGATCAACTATACCCTCAATGTGGATAAGCCTTCGGTCCATGCTATCTACCTTTTGGCATAAGCGCTCAAAACACTGAAAGATCCTGACGAGGTCGTGGTGAATGCCCTGAATGAGTACAGAGAGGATTGGGGATACTCTAGGGATGGGAGCCCAAGCTAAAGGAGCTAAGGGAGTCGTTTCAGTAACCGGTGGGGGAACCTCCCCTGGCGCAGGAGGAACCTCTACAGGTGCAAGTATAGGTGTCAGGACAGTTAGTGTTGCCTCTCCAACTGCCTATGATGCAGCCCACTTCTGTCCTTCGATCCGCTTGATGGTAGTGTCATTAATCAGAAGGCCCTGTAGTAGAGTCACGACATCCTTCGGGAATGAGATGCCGCACTGCTCAAAGATTTAAGTGACAAGCACTCCATAGGGTAGTCCCCTCTTCGCCCTTGACTCGATCAAAGCCTATAACATCACCTAGCACATAATGGCAGGGACATCTATCGACTTGCCCTCCATCAGACTCATAACCAAGTGAACCATGTCATTTGACATGTTGGTTTTGTGGGTCATCTGAAGAAGGTTGTGCACCAGGATCATGTTGAGAACCCTGGCCACCATGCAACATTTGGCGGTAGGCAACTTCCCCAACTAGGTGTTGCCCTCTCTCCCAAAAAGATCAGAGATGTGAACTTTGTCAACCCCTTGGTTAGGAAAGACAACAACATCAGTAGTGGGGTGAGCAATCTGTAAAAGCATAGCGATCTAGTCTGAACTGATCAGCATGCATACCCTGTAGACCTCTATCTCGAAGGAGAGGTGAGAGAAGTCAAAGTTATGGATGTTGGAGTAGAAGATGGGTACGGCTTCTTGTTGCACCTTTCCTTTAATGATGGTGAGTTACATCCACCCATCGTTTGGAACAGCCATGTCTATCGTGAAGTTACGAAGGGTCATTTGCTTCAAGTATCTCTCAATAAAGATCTTCTTCTTTGAGTAGATATAGTTATAGTTGTGAAGAGCGATTGTGTTTTGGAAAGCTCCATAGTTGATTGATGCCATTCTTGGGTGTTTAGGTTGCTCCTTCTCTCACATAGGACCCTTTCTCAAATCTCTCTTTGACATGGTGTAGGGCGGAGAAATCAAAGGATTTTGCAAAGAAGGGGAAGATGAGAGAGCAAAATGGTGAGAAATGGCTTTCGGTTCGATCCTAGTTTGATTTAGGATCAAACTAGGGGTTTTCCCCCTTTTAAACACTAAAAAACTGTTTGACTTTCACGAATACCACCAGTTTGGATTGATCTAAAATAGAATCTTTTTGGGAAAATGCCTTATTTCCTTAATTTTCCATGTTTTCTCCCATATTACCCTTAATTAGTGTTTTTAACTCAATTTTGGGGTAACTTTGTGGCCTCATTTAGATCGAGCACATTTCCATACCACCTCGAAGGTATTCAAATCTTTTCAAGTCCAATGCCTTTATGATGATATCTGCCAGTTGGTCCTTGGTAGCCATATACTTTAGAGAGATTGTCTTCTCTTCCACCAGTTGCCAAATAAAATGGTTTCAAATGTCTATATGTTTCGTTTTAGAGTGTTGTACTGGAATTTTGGAAATCTGAACTATGCTTGAGTTGTTGACGAACAAATTTATCATATTTTAAGACTACTCGTAGTCTACAAGCATTTACTTCATCCATAGCGGTTGCGTGCATCTACTCCCAGCGACAATATATTCAGCCTTAGCCATTGAAAAAGATATATAATTTTTCTTTCAACTATCCCAAGAGACTAGACAATTACCTACACAAAAACATCATCTACTTGTGCTTTTCTGATCATCTATATTTCCTGCCTAATCAACATCTGAGAATCCAACTAGCACCAGTGTGGTATCAAATGAATACCAAAGTCCACAGTTGATTGTCCCATATCTTCATATGTGATTCCTTAGGTGCTGCTTGATATCTTGCACATGCACTTATAATAAAAGAATTGTCGGGTCTACTAGTTGTTAGATATAACAGACTTCCTATTATACTCCTATATTCAATGGGATCGACATCGACTCTATCGATATCTTTCGTTATTTTCTCACTAGTACTAATAGGAGTGTCCAAAGGTTTAGACTCTGAGAATCCAAACTTGGATACCAGATCCTTTGTAAATTTGGATTGGTTCAGGAATATTCCATCCGATGTTTGCTTGATCTGTAACCCAAGGAAGAATTCACAATTCTCCCTCCATACTCATTTTAAATTCAGATTTCATTGTGTGTGTAAATATGTGTGCTAATTCCTCATAGGTTGACCCAAAAATGATGTCATCCATATATATTTGGGCAATGAGTATGCGACCATCATTTTTCTTGATAAAGAGTGTTTTATCTATACTCCCCCTGACAAATTGGTGGTCCATCAAGAATTTAGTTAATCTATCATACTAGGCTCTTGGAGCTTGTTTTAGCCCATATAATGCATTCCTCAACATATACACATGATTTGGTAAGTGTGAATCCTTAAATCCTTCAGGTTTTTCAACATAGACTTCTTCTTAAAGTATTTCGTTGAGAAACACACTATTGACATCCATTTGATATAACTTAAATTTCAAATGGCATGCAATGGACAGCAAAAGTCGGATTGACTCTAGTCTAGCTACAGGTGTAAATGTCTCTTCGAAGTCAACTCCTTCAATTTGGACATACCCTTTAGTAACAAGATGATCCTTGTTTCTTATGACTGTTCCATGCTCATCCATCTTGTTCTTGAAAATCCAGTTGGTACCAATTATGTTTTTATCTTCTAGTTTTTCTACAAGGTACCATACATCATTTCTTTTGGATTGGTTGAGCTCTTCTTGTATAGCTAGGATCTAATCTAGATCATTTAGAGCTTCTCTTACTTTCCTAGGCTCAACTGTTGATGTGAAACACACATGACTGATAAGATTTTTAAGTTGTCTTCTAGTTTTAACACCTTTGTTAGGATCTCCAATAATATCCTTTGATGAGTGTCCCTTAATTAGTCTTATTTCCTTAGGGTATTTCACTTTACCATCGTTTATCCCTTCTGACTCACTTCCACAGTTATGGGAGGCTTCATTTTTAAGTGATTTAGGTTCATTTTGAGAATTTTCTTCATTTTCTTCTTCTTTGTTGGTTTGAGTCCTTAGTTGATCATCAATGATGACATTGATATACTCTTCCATACTAGAAGTTCTTTTGTTGAAGATCCTATAGGCTTTGCTTCAAAGTGAATATCCAAGGAAGATTCTTTCATCACTTTTGGAGTTAAATTTACCTTAGTTTTCTTTACCTCTCAAGATATAACAAGTGCTACCGAATATTCTAAAGTAATTCAAATTTGGCTTATTGCCATTCCATAACTCATATGGAGTCTTTGAAGTACTTAGCCTTAGAAACACTATGTTTCTTGTATAGCAGGCAGTGTTTACAGCTTTGGCCTTTGGGAAGTTCTTTGCTTGACAACATGGCTGTTGCCATGTCTTGTTTATCCTTTTTGCTACCCCCATTATGTTGGGGAGTTTTTGGTACAAAGAATTCGTGCTTAAGTTCACATTCATTGCAGAAGTTGGTGAATTTTCTATTTTCAAATTCACTTCCATGATCACTTCAAATTCTTTTAATTGTGAGTTCTTTCTCTATTTGTAATTTGATACATAAGTTTTTGAGCCCATCAAAAGTTTTTGATTTCTCTCTGAGGAAAGATACCCATGTGTATCTAGAGAAATCATCAAACATGATCATGAAGTACATTTTTCAACTAAGGCTTTCGGTTCTTGTTGGTCTGGCTAAATCCATATGGATTAGCTCTAATGGTTGAGTGGTTCTTATGTCTGTCAACTTTTTATGGGATGCTTTTGTTTGTTTTCCTAGTTGACAACTACCACATATAGGGTTTTCTTGTCTACTTAGCTTGGGAATCTCAAGAACTAAGTCTTTTCTACTTAGTTTAGACAAATCCCTAAAGTTCACATGTCCAAGTCTTTGGTGCCAAAGACTTGTCTCATCCATCCTAGTGATGAGGCATGTGTTTGGACTACTACTCCCAAAGATATAGCAATTGTTACCATTGTGAATACCTTTGGATACAACTTCCTCCTTTCTTTATGTGGCGCCCTTACTTGGTGAATCTTACATCATAGCCTTAGTCACAAATTTGACTTATGCTTAGAAAGTTGTGCTTGGGAGCATCAACAAATAGAACATCTTTCAGTGTTGGAACTCTGGGTATTTCAATTATACCTCTACCCACGATCTTGGTAGTGTTTCCATCACCAAAAGCTACACTACCTTCCCTACTTGGAACATAGTGTGATAAAAATGATTTGTCACCCGTCATATGTCTTGAACACCCACTGTCAAGATACCATTGTGAGGTATTTGCTGCTTTGAGGGTAGTGTGGACTACAAAACATTTGAGTTCATCTTTCTTAACCCATATATGTTTTGGTTTAACTTATCTAGTTTGAGTCATCCTCTTTTTATTCTCAAGGTTCTCTTGTTCTATTATTTGGGAGTAAGCTCTTTTCTTGAGATTCTTTTTGTTCAACTTCCTTGGTTTTCCTAAAATAAGTTAGCTTTTAAATCATTCATCCTTTTTCTACAATCTAATTTCATGTGGCATTGTTGTCCACAATAGTAGCACATGATTTGTGGAGCTCTAGATATAGATGCATGAAAATTTCTCTAAGAGGTCTCTTTTCTTTCGTCATGAGTATTGCCCTTGAAGAATTGGGGTCTTCTACCATATGACATCTTAGTTATAGATGTTGAAGGTTGAGATGTGCCTATGGCTTTCCCTTTATAGGAAGTGTTTTGCCTTTGATAAAAAACTTTTGGCTTTTAGTAAGGCAAATGACTTTTTTACCTATTTCCCAAATGCTTGGGGAGTTAGGAAGAGGCTTGACCTTTATGAGTAAGGGTATTCTCTTGGAATTGCCTTACTTCATTTGGTTTTTACTTTGGAAGAGGATTTTGCACTTTTTCCTTCCATTTTACAAAGATAATGGGTTGGTCTTTTTTGTGATTAGAGATGTTAAACTTAGATTGTTTTCTTTGTCTTCTAGGTTCTTAGATGTCTTTGGTGGCTTGTATGGAGGTTTTTTTCGTATGATTGAAAATCACTTTATTAGATACCTAATAGTTTGATCTTAGAGGGGGTGAATAGGATTTAAAAGTTCTTTACCCATTTTTTTAATGTTAGGATTAATTTGAATTCACTTTTAGTTACTTTGAATTAATCCAAGTGTGTGCATACTATAATGTAGCTACTCAAGTATAATATCAAATAGATGATGTGCAAGAGTAGATATGAGCATAGAAGTAAAGTGACAAACAATCACACAATCAATCCACATCACCAGATTTATAGTGGTTTGACATAATGGTTTACGTCCACTCTTCTAAAGCTCACCATCAAGCTTAGATATATTTCATTTAGATTTACTAATACAACCTAGGTCAAAAACATATAAAACATAACTACTTGCTCTTTGGCAAGCTAAATAATACACTCAATGTCTCCGATAAATGTTGTCAAGCTTTCTGTGTCTCCAGCAAAAGCAAAGCAATATGGATATAAAAATGTATGCAAATAAACGCAAATGAAAAAAAATGTTACCACAAGATGGTTGATGTTGCTATTCTTACCAAATGGGAGTGCTCATTGTTAAGCTAGTGTGCCTTAGTACACCCACAATACTTCAAGTCTTGGCTCTAGTGCTCCTTGAGCTTGGTCAAACAAGGGTTTCCTCTTAGGGACAACCTACTAGTAGTTCTCCTTAATGATAGTAGCTTGGTATTGTAGAGGAGAAGAAGAGAGAGCGATAGTTGGAGAGGTAGCTTGGGAGGCTCAAAATAGTGAGAGAGAGAGGGATTTCTCAAGGGAACGACTCACTTTGGCAAAAACTCTTACACTCTCTAGAATGCTTGCAGTATTGCCTTAAAGAAGAACGTTTCCCTCTTATAGGGGATGTGAAGCATCCCAACTCCTTGAATTGGAATCTTTAAAAATGGGCAACTCTTTGAGCATTCGAGTGAAATAGGGTTCAAATTTTGAAGCAAATCTTATGGGGGGAATAAAAATATCATTTTGATAAAATTACCCCTATGATCGATCACGACCAGTGATTGATCACGGATCAGGCTCCTGGGTCTTAAGATTTTAAGGACTGAAATATCTAGTAGGTTGATCCTAGAGGGGGTGAATATGATTTAAAATTATTTTACTCCCTTTTCTTATGTGTTGAGATTGATTTTAATTAAATTATAATCTTCTTAAAATTAGCCCAAGTGTGTGTGTGCTAGAAAGTGTTTACTCAAATATTTTATTAAATAGGTGATGTGCAAGAGTAGCAATGTGCATAAAAGTAAAGAGACAAGCAATCACATACCCAATCCACAACATGAGATTTATAGTGGTTCGACATGATAACCTACATCCACTCTTCTAATGCTCACCTCCGAGTGTAGGTATATTTCATTTATATTACCTAATACAATCTAGGTAAAAACATATAAAACCTACACTACTTGCTTTTGGCAAATTATTTAAAACACTTAGTTGCTTCGACGAGTGTGGTCATGCTTCTGGTGTCTCCGGCGGAAGTAAAACAAGATAATAATGAGTATGAATACAAATGAATGCAAGAGTAAACAATTATTACCAATAGATGGTTGATGTTTCTACTTCACCAAAGTGGGAATTCTCCTTGTTGAGCTTGTATTGCTTAGTTCACCCATAACCTTCAAGCATTGGCTTTAGTGCTCATTGAGCTTAACTTGCTATTTTAATTCTTTTAAAAACTTTAATTTTTAATTAATTTTCATGAAAATTCAGATCATGAACAAAAATTCTCCTATGATCACCCTATGAAATACTAGAATTTAATCAAGGAAGATTAATAAGAATACCTTAATGGCTAACCCGGACACAAGATGATGATCTGACCCGATTTCCAAAGCATCCGCACCTGCTCTAGAATTCGCTGTACCTCCCAACTTCAAAAAAGTTATAAGACCCATTTTGAACATGGGTACCTCTATTTATAGAGTATTTTCGAAGCCAAAGTAACCCTAAGGGGTGTGGGATTCTTATCCTTAGGCTGTGGGGCCTGTTATCCTTAATTAAGTCAAACTGCATTAAGGACACTCTATCTTTTATTAATTATAATCTGGCACACCGCTAATTGCAGTAATCATTGTTACATATTGAAGCTGACCTTCCAAAGATAAGAAAATAGCAACAAGGCCCTTCCTTAGAGACATTTCACAAATATGTCCTTCCACTATACAATATTCCTTAATGGCATTCATGATGATAAAATAATCATTGTCTATCCCCTATGGTCATTAGAACATTATCATTAGGACCTTAATGAATTGATTGGACTTCTAAAACATTTATGTAATAAAATATTTTATAAATAATTTAATTTCATTTTAAAATTATTTAACAAACTCTTTAGCAAAACCATGGGTACTAGATTTTCTTGTCAAATCAAATCATGTATTTCTTATACTAAATATTCTTCCACTTAAGGGCAGTGGATTCCTTGTTGGGTATTTGCATCCTCTCAAGTATCATGTAGGCTATCCAAACTAACAATGATATAGCCTCCAATTATGCATCACTGATTGACAGCTCAAAATAACAAACATGATAACTTGGAGAAATACAAACCCTCAGGTCTAAGGACGAGTCTATAAATATGAACAACACTTATCCAGACAGTGATGTTTTACCAAGTGTGTTCATAATAGATCCCTTTAATGCATTTATATAATGCACCCACATGCAAGCTTA